>JAJEJO010002826.1:159047-254908 GCA_020662805.1 Glaucomys volans | reverse complement strand
CGTCACTGGCGCGCGCGTGACGTCCTGCCGGCGCGCCCGCGGCGCCCTCGTGGCGTCACCGCCTCGCGCCGAGAGAGGGGCGGCCGCGGCCATGGCGCTGTTCCACGTCGCGCGGTACCCGGGTCCCGAGGCGGCGGAGGCCGGGGCAGCGGAGGCCGGGGCAGGCGGCCGGGCCCGCGCGCTGCTCGAGCGCCTGCAGTGCCGGGCCCGCGAGCGGCAGCGACGGCAGCAGCGGGAACCCGCGCCCGCTGAGGCGGACGCACGGTCCGCGGAGGCAGCGAGCAGGCGGCGGCGGCGGCCCCGGCGGAGGCGGCGGGCGAGCGGGAGTCCGGACGCGCGGCGGGCGAAGCGGCGCAGAGCGCTCGGCGAGGACGCGGACGCGGACGACGTCTCAGGTGCGCAGGCAGGGGACGCGGGGGCGGCGGCGGGGCCTCCCCCGGGGCCGGCGGCGGGGCTGACCTGGCGGGTGTGCGGCGCAGGGACCAGCGAGGCGGCGCCGGAGGAGCGCGGTGCGCGCGCCGAGGCCCGGACGGCCCCAGTCAGTCAGTCTCCGGAGCAGGAGGCTGGGCGCCCGGCCCCGGGCCCGGTGCTGGGGGGCTTTGCGAGGAGCAAGACGCCGAAGGTGAGCGGCGGCGGCGGCGGCGGACAGGGCCCTGCCAGCGGCGTAGTTTGGCGAGCCGCGTGCCCTGTGGCCCTGTCTTAGCCGGGAGGAGTTGGTGAGAGGGTAGGTGGGGACGTGGCAGAGCGTGCTGGGGCGTGCGCTTGGTAGGCCGGAGGTGAGGGGGACCTGCGTGCTGGCCCGGGGGCCATGGGCACAGCAGTGTGTGGACCGAGGTGGCTGGGATCAGAGGCAGTGTCTGAAGGCTGGTGGCAGTTGGAGAGGAGCTGAGGCTGCTCAGAAGGTTCCTAGTTCCTGTGTGCTCTGCTCTCCCCGTGCAGAGGGCTCTGGAAAATTCTGGTCCTTGTAGGTCCAGCCTTTCCTGCCAGCATGGCTGGCTAAGCCAAGCTGTGTCAGGAAGAATGTCACCGAGGATCTTGTTCCAATCGAGGACATCCCTGAGGTGCATCCTGACCTGCAGAAGCAGCTGCGTGCACATGGCATCTCTGCCTACTTTCCAGGTGCCCTAGCCTGGGCGGGCAGGCAGGGGCCTGGGCACTGTTCACTGTACCTCACCTGTAGAGCGTGTGGTTCGCCTTGGCATGGCTGTGGTTCCTCCGCCCTGTGGCTGTCTCTGAGCAGAGGGCCTCCAGGGCTGTTAACTTGGTGCACTCCCTGTCCAGTCCAGGCAGCTGTGATTCCTGCCCTCCTGGAGAGTGTGGCCAGTGGGTTCCTAGTGGGCAGAGGTGGCTACCAACCCAGTGACCTCTGCGTTTCTGCCCCAACGGGCAGTGGGAAGACCTTGGCCTTTGTCATTCCTGTGGTGCAGGTGGGTGTTGGGTCCCTCCCTCTTCAGTTGGGTGGATGGCAGGGAGCTGGCACTGCTGACAGGCAGCTGGTCCTCTCTGCAGGCACTGATGCACCGAGTGGTCTGCCAGGTCCGTGCACTGGTTGTGTTGCCCACCAAGGAGCTGGCCCAGCAGGTACGCAGACCCCACACCTACAAGTCTACACCCCCAGCCCCAGTAGACCTGCTGGGTGTGTAATGCTCAGCCAGAGTCCTTGGCACTGCCCTGGAAGGCCAGCTTCTACCCAGGCCAATGGCCGACCTCTCCCATAGGTGAGTAAAGTGTTCAACGTCTACACAGATGCTACGCCTCTGCGGGTCGCCCTGGTCACTGGACAGAAGTCACTTGCCAAAGAGCAGGAGAGCCTCGTCCAGAAGACGTAGGTTCTGCAGGTGGTGGGCTCTTTGGGGGCTCCCACTCTGCCCACCCCAACAATGGACACCCCAACAATGGACACCAATGGCACCTGGGGTCAGCTTGTGCCATCAGAAGGCCCTGGAAGGTGCTACTTTCCATCGAGCCACTCTTGTTTACAGAACAGACGGCTACCGCTGCCTGGCTGACATCGTCGTGGCCACGCCTGGCCGCCTGGTGGACCACATTGACCAGACCCCAGGATTCAGCCTCCAGCAGCTCCGCTTTTTGGTAGGCTGCCTGCTGGGAGGCCGGGCTCTGTGCCGAGGGTGAACCTGGCAAGGAGTCTGCCAGCCAGTGTGGTTGTGCCTGCAGGTAGTTGACGAGGCTGACCGCATGATAGACAGCATGCACCAGTCCTGGCTGCCGCGGGTGGTGACCGCAGCCTTCCACAGTGGAGGTCCTGCAGACCCCTGTGCCCTGCTCCAGAGAAGGCAGCCCCAGGCTGTGACCGCTGCCAGGTACCCTCTTGTGCTGGGGCTGATCCCTTTCCCCCACCCTCACGCACTGCTGAGTGGTGAGAGGCGGCCACGGAAGGCCTCGGAAGCCCTGCTGATGCTCCTATTGTGCACTGGGGCCTGTGAGGAACCCGACCTGCTGACATCCCTTCTTTCCAGCACCTGCTGTCCCCAGATGCCTCTGCAGAAGCTGCTGTTCTCAGCCACCCTGACCCAGAACCCTGAGAAGTTGCAGCGGCTTGGCCTCTACCAGCCCCGTCTCTTCTCCACGGGACTGATGCACAAGGGCCCTCAAGACAGGGACATGGGGGCAGACGAGGACTCAGCAGGGAAGTACACCTTCCCTGTGGGGCTCACGGTAAGTTAGGAGGTCACCAGGGGCAGGGGGGTGCCAGGCCCAGAGCTCTTGCCCATCGCTGCCGTCTCCACAGCACCACTACGTGCCCTGCAGCCTCAGCTCCAAGCCGCTTGCTGTCCTGCACCTGGTCCTTGGGATGAGCGTCTCCAGGGCCCTGTGCTTCACCAACTCCCGAAAGCACTCTCACAGGTGAGCAGGCCGGGTGGGTGCAGCTAGCCATGCTGGGCTCTGGCTCCAGCCCCTGGCTGCAGCTCCCTCTCTGCACAGGCTCTTCCTGCTGGTGCAAGCTTTTGGGGGTGTGACCGTGGCCGAGTTCTCCTCCTGCTATGGGCCTGGCCAGAGGAAGAAAATCTTGAAGCATTTTGAACAGGGGAAAATCCAGCTGTGAGTACAGGGTGGGGGCTGCCATGTGAGGTGGGGTGCTTGCTCCAGCTGTCCCCCCGGGCCTGCTGAAGGGTGTTGCTTTCTGGAAACTGGGTTCTTATGCCCTAAGTCTGCAATGCTCATTTCCTAAAAGGCCTGGGGTTTCCCCTCAGTGGAGCAGGCATGGGTGTAGGCATCCCTGCTTCTGCTAGACTGGGTCCCAGGCTGGGTGTCCCTGTGGCTGCTAGGCAGGACCCCAGGGCTGTGTCCTTTCAGTCTCATCAGCACTGACGCCACTGCCCGTGGCATCGATGTGCAGGACGTGGAGTTGGTGATCAACTACGATGCCCCCCAGTACCTGAGGACCTACGTGCACCGGTGAGGGCTCACAGCAGTGACCACTCGGGCTTCAGGACTTATGAGCTCCTGGGCATCGTGTGTGGGACAGGTTGGGGGCGGTGGTCGGAGAGAAATCCTCTTCCCATCTTGCATCTGTGTGGTCTTAGGGTGGGGAGGACAGCTCGAGCTGGGAGGACTGGACAGGCCTTCACACTGCTCCTCAAGGTCCAGGTGAGGCTGCCTGGCTCTGTGGGACACTGGGGAGGCTATTGCTGCCTAGGGTGCTGGGGCTGGTTGAGACCCTCCCATGAGACCCCTTCCCTCCAGGAGAAGCGGTTTCTCCGCATGCTGGCAGAAGCTGGGGCACCTGAGCTCGCACGGCATGAGATCCCTACTGAGCTGCTGCAGCCGATGGTCCCTCGGTATGAGGAGGCCTTGTCCCAGCTGGAGAAGACAGTCAAGGTGAGGTCAGCTGGCCCTGCAAGTGGAGTGGTCCCAGTGTGGAGAAGAGCAGGGAAGCAGGGCAGGACGCATGGCCCTGGAGCTCCTGCCCGAGGCCGGCGGTGATGCTTCCAGGAGGCTGGGAGTGCTCTTGTCCAACCCGTCTCTCCTCCCACAGGAAGAGCAGAAACAGAAGGTGACCTAGGCCGCTGGGAGCATCTCTGCCCCCTTCACTGGATTCCTGTGAGCACAGGTCGGGATCCCCCAGGAGTCCTGAAGCAGCAGCAGCAGTGGAAGTGGCCCTCTCCCCGGGCACACCATCACTGTGCCAGGCAGCCGGGAACTCGGCTAGGCCTGCCATGGCAGACCCTTGCCCACGGCTGTACAGCACATTCTGGGGCAGGCTGGTCTCGAGTGCTGGTGGTATGATGGCACCTACAGTGTGTTTGACTGAGGTCGCCTGACCGTGCCAGATGTACTTCTGACCTCGTGTCCTGCCTGCTGCAGAGGTCCTGGGAGCCCAGCTGCGGGGACGACGGCATGCAGCCCTGGCCAGGCCTAGCCGCAGCTCTGACGACGAGACACCCTCTGGCCTGCGGTAGAGCACAGCAGGGGGATCCCGGGAGTGGAACCCTGAGGGGTCTGGGAGCACTCACTTCTCTTCATATAAACTCCTTTCTTGTGGAAATTTTAAGATAGGATAAATTTTTTAAGAACAGATGTGAACTGGTTATTTTGAAGAAAACCAGGTGAGATGAGTGACTGCTGTGCCTGCAGGTCCCCAGCCCATGCAGCCCAGGTGGCTCCCCACTGGGAGCTGGGCAGGGGCCCTAGCTGACCCCAGGCCCTCTGGGTGTAGACCACCCCCAGCCCCATCCTTCCAGGGGCTGTGCTCTTCCTGCCACTGTGCAGCAAGTGCTATTCCTGCAACCTGGACATCCCTCTTCCCATAACCATCCAGAACATTCCTGTTGCCCGACTTGGCTTACAGCATGTCCACTCTTCACACCTCCTCGGTCAGCCCCTTTCCTATGCTTCCTAATGCTAACCACCAGGACTTCAAGTCCCTTGAGGCCAGACCATGACTTTCCACTTCCAGTAGGTGATTAAAAAGCAAATGTACATCTGGTGTTGTGGTGGCCACACCAGGGGGCCCAGCTGCTCAGGAGGCCAAGATGAGGATGACAAGTTCAAGGCCACTCGGGGTAACTGAGTGAGGCCCTGTCTTAAAAAAGGGCAGGGTGTAGCTCAGTGGTAGAGCGCCCTTGGTTCAATCAGTACTGGGGGGGAAAGGGCCCTTTCCAGGGGGCCTGCAACCTGGGAAAGATGACCCACAGAGGCAGTGGTAGGCCAGTCCACAATGGCGCTTGCAAGCTGGCTCCTCAGCTGCCTGCCACTCCCCTTTACCTCTGACTCTCCACCCCAAGGCTTTCAAAGCGGCGCTGAGGTCAGAAGGCCGAGGGGTGGAGGGCGGGAGGTAGAGGCTTCAAGAAGCCAGGGGTGGGCTGCAGTCTAGCTCTGCGGGATCCTCCATGGCAGTGGCCCAGGCCTCAGCGGGGGGCACCTCAGGTCTGTGCTGAGAACAGTTTCCCCAGTCACCCAAATGCAAGGAGCGCAGAGGCTGGCTACTCACATCCTGGGAACTGACATACGGTAGGAGCCATAGATGTGCCGCAGGCTGAGGTGCTGCCCTGGTGGCCCAGCCCCACCCAATGCACAGATCAGCCCCAGGCCACGTGAGCAGGACTGGCCAGGGCCAGGACCAGACACCAGCACCCTCCACAGAACTCTTTCCCATTGAGGACCATGACAAGGATGACCACCTAAGTGTCCAGACGTCCTGCTGGGCCCTCAGCCACCTGGAGGCGGGCAGAGAGGCCTAGGAAGAAGAGTTGCAGGCCCATGTCACGTGGCTGGTGAGGTGTGGAGCCACACAGGTGCTCAGGCAGGGGACAGGCCCACAGCCTCCCAAGACCAGCCTGGCAGCTGGGTTGTCCCTGGCCCGCAGGCCCCCAGCTCGGTCTGCCCTTTCCTGTGTGGGAGGTGTGCCCCTGAAGCCAGGTGCTGCAGGGCAGGGCACATGCCCCTCGCTTCAGCCTGCTGTGTATTAAAACTTGTGAGCTTCTTGTCTAACAAAAAGAAGGGAAGTCCAAAAGCAACAGGAGGAAGAAGCCACAGGGCGCCTGGCTAGGGGCACCACCAGCAAGGCCCTGAGCACAGAGGGCACAAGTCCCTCCCCACTGCCAGGTGCCCAGTCTCAGGAGGAGCGGGCGCATTCTGGCACCCACAGCACCACTCTGTGCTGAAGAACATGGCCAGCGTTGCCTTCAGCTGAACACTCACTGGTCTTCCATGAAAAGCAGACAAATCTGTAAGAAGGCCACTTTATTATGCCTTCTGTCTGGCAGGACATAGAGCCCTTAAAGATCCTACTCTGCAAGTACAAACGCTCGTGTTTACAAAGTATTTACAGCCTCAGTTTGGGTCCTTGAATCTGACACAGCCACTGTCAGACCTGGCAGGCAGGGAACTGTGACCCGGCCACGCTGGAACACCTGCCTTGTTTCCAGTGCGACTGGGTCTGTTTTCCATGACCACTGAGAGCCTGTGGTTTGGGCTGCTGGCTGCAGGTTCCATGTTCTGGAATCTCTGAAGCAGGACAGGGAAGGAGAAGGCCGAGGCAGAACCTCCTGGAGAGGAGAGGCTGCAGCAGGGGACACAGGGTCACGCACACACCCAGTGGAGCAGCTGGTGTCACTGATGGGGTGACAAGTAAATCCACCTCTGTCCACATAATGGTCAGGCTCGCTGCAGAGGCCCACTGAAGACCAGAGGCTCATGCCGCACTGTCAGGTCCCAGGCCTGCTCTCTGGACAGCCTGGAGGGAGTCCACGCTCCCCCTGGGGTCTCACATTGGTGCAGCACTATGCTCTGCAGTCAGATCTGAAGAGGTCACAGCCCAGGAGGGACAAGGAATGCCAGTGTGGCCAGACCTAGTCCTGCGCAGTCAGGGGTGAGGAGCGGGGGAGCTGATGCTGGGAGTGGGGAGTGCATGTGTGCCCACGAGGGTGTGTGGCCGGACACACGCCAGGCCCCACTCCAGGCTTGCTGGCGACACGTGGTCTCGATGCCTCGGATGAGTGGGAACGCCAAGCACGCGCTTTTCCAACACGTGGTTCTGACTTTCTTCCGGATTTCTCCTCAACGCTCACCAGTCAGCCCCCAGGTGGGCCTGGCTGCACAGCGCCATGGTCCTGCCCCATGGTCGAGCTCATGGCTGGCGGCACGCGGCCAGCACAGGCCACTGCAGCACAGGGCGTCCTGGTGCTGCAGCACCAGGCAAGGACCCGCCTGCCCCCAGGCCCTGAGCTGCACCTGCCCCACCAAATGCCCTCCCCTCAGGGCGAGGCCTCTGCAGAGCCTGGCAGAACTCAGCAAGCTCGTCAGCCAGACGGACACCTGAGGATGACGAGGGAGCCTGAAGCACGGTCAGGGCACTCACAGAGGACGGACGCTCCAGACGGAGAGCAGGCCCGGCCCGCAACAAAAGGCTGCTGGCCACTTCCCACAGGCCCACGGCAGGGTGCTGCAAAGGTACCCGGAGCGGTCGGGCACACCAATTCCACAGCGGGCGCTGTCAGAGCCCCTTCAGATGGGAGCCAACGGCATGGGGGCAGCTGGGGGCCACACGGTCACTCTGAGTGGAAACTGGGTCACAGGTCACCGCCTGCTTGTGTCCTGGGTGCTGAAACGGGCAGCAGTGCCACACCTTTCCTTTCAAAGTCAACCCAGTCCCACTCACAAGGCCACCCCGAGTGTGGACTTGAGTGCCCGCCCTCCCGAGGACCACAGGTGTGTTTTAGGCAGGTGGGGAGAGCCAGGCCATGGCGGCAGTGCAAGACAGGTGCCAGCGAGGCAACCACGCCACGACGCCACGCAGGCCACGACTCGTAGGGTGACGAAGCATCAGACACCAGCGACCACGCCAGGTGGCTTTCAAACGAGTACTATTGTCTGGAGGGCACCAAAGGCAAGACCACCAAGGAAACAGTGCCGCCACGCTCTCCAGCCAGCCACGGGCAGGGGTGCCCGGTGAGGATGCTGTCCAGCACAGGTGCACTCGTCCCTGCCACAGCGCTGCGTCCTGGACAAGGCTTCCCAAGCACCAAAGCACCAGCTCGGCAGGCGACTCTGCTGGCGGGCCTACTGGCAAGGGGGCTTGGTGGGCGTCTTCAGTCTCATAGCTGGGACCCTCATCTGCAGCTTGGGCTGCTGGCTCGGGCTGTCTGAGCTGGCTGGCACTTGTGCCGGGCTCGGGCCGCCTGGCGTCTGGAGTGGGGCTGAGGCTGTGGTCACCACCTGCTGCTGCATGAGCTTCTGCTGCACCACCTGGGCCGTGGCGGTCACTGCAGGGATCATCTGCACCTGCTGCCCTGCCGCTGTGGCCTGTGTGAGCGTCACCGTCTGCGGAGAGGCCTGTGCCAAGAGTCAGAGAGAGACAGCAGAAGAGTGCATGGCACCTGAGCAGGACAGCCGAGCTCACAGGCAGGCCGCTGCTCTCTGCAGAGCAGAGCAGAGCAGAGCAGATGGAGCAGTGCTGCCCCAGCCTCTGGGGGAAAGGGCAAGGGCTGGGCCTGGCGGTGGCTTGTCCCACACTCTATTCTGTTTCTTTGAAATCCGTGTGCCAGTTGGCTTGAACCACACAGAAATGAACACGCTGCTTTAAACTGAGCACTTTGGGCCCTGTGGCACACTCTTCAGAGAGAGCAGCAGGACAGCCCGAGGACCACGTCAGCCAGGAGACGCCAGGATGGCCTCAGATGCTGTGGGAAGCACAGACCCCCCCCCCATGGGACCAACGAGTCTAGCACTGCAGAGCCCAGGCCTGAGCAGGCACGGCCCGGGCTGCACGGGAAGGTGCTGCTGCAGGAAGCGGGTCCCCAGTCATCGGCATCCAGACTCCTCAGGGTGAGGCTCCAGATTCTAGCACATCAGCTGTCATGGTCAGGAAGCTTGTGTGAGCCCTGGACACCTTAGTCCTGGGTCCTACCTGCTGAGAGGCGGAGGCGACCTGCTGGATGCTGGCTACAGGTGCTTGCTGCTGCACAACTTGAGGGAGTTTTGCAACCTTTGACAAAACAGAAGAGCCAACACAGAATTCAGAACACATGCACGGACACTTCCTTCCTTTCCTTCTGCCATTTTGTCGTTTGTTTGTCCTGGGGGTTGAAGCCAGTGCTCTACCACTGAGCAGCACCCCAGCCCTGCATCCCAGGTTTGGCTAAGTGGCTGAGGCTGGCCTTGAACTTGCCACCCTCCTGCCTCAGCCTCCCCAGTCCCTGGGATTGCAGGCAGCACCACGGCGCCTGGCTCCTCAGTTCTTACACGACCACTGAGAGAGGACACGAGACAGCGAATCCCAGGCATACCCCTGGGATGCTACCCGAGACACAGCCAGGGGCGGTCCTGATGCATCCACAGGAGCCCAGCAAAGGCGAGAGACCACCTTCACCCAGGTCAAAGAAACCTCACAAACAGACTTTAAAGAAAGTTAACAAGGAAAGAATTACAATTCACAGTGAAGCCTAAAAACAGGGAGCCATGAACACCAGGTAGACTTGGGATTTCTGAACATAAAAAACAGTCAAAGTAAAACTTTGACAAGCTTAAGAGCAGATTAGACCTAACCAGAAGAATCAGCTGGAGCAGAGTGGAAGGCGTCACTCAGAATGCAGGGAAGCCACGGGACAGAGGCAGATGCTGGGAGACTGAAGGGAGGATGGGCGGAGGCAACACCCAGACCAGCGTGCACTCGGGGAGTCCAGGCAGGTGTGGGAAGCTCCACACACTGAGGGACGTGTGTCACGGCTGACACAGGGAGGCCAGGCGGCATGTTGGAGGAATGAGGTGGTGTGTGGGCCATGCCCAGAGCAGCTGCCTGACGTGGGGAACGGCATGGTGCCTGTCAGCCTGGAGTTCTGCAATAGGCAAGAACCATTAAGGGGAACCTGGTCCCCTTCTGGGAACAAGGGAAGCAGGCATTTCCAAACACACAAGGGAACTCCCAGGGTGCCTTCAGGTGGGAGGGAGGCACCTCGGGTGCAGCATGCAGGAGAGTGGACGGGACTAGGTCACACGCAACAGAGCCCGGGGCTGGGTTGCTGCTGGAGCATAGGGCGGAGGCCCTGGCCAGCGCACACCTGGAGGCACCTGTGCCTACAGGGCTCCCAAGTGACCACCTCAGAGCTCTGTGAGAACGTCACCAGCTTACAACTTTCAAACAAGTAGAGGGGCAAGAACAGAATGACGGAAGAGAAAGGCCCAGAGAGGGCGAGAAGGGGGCAGGGCAAGCAGGACAAGTCCCAGCAGGAAGGACACAGACACCCAAGTGCCAGGACCTGCCTCAGGTGAGACTCGAACAGCGGTAGCCCCACCTCCATCTGCACCACCAAGAGGAAGATGCAGAATGGCTACAAGCAGAAGCTGGGAACACGCCAACCAGATGCAGCCGCGACCAGCTTAGGTCAGACCTCTCCATGGAACTGCCCAGGGCAGCCAGGACCGAGTCAGGAACTGGGCAGCATCTGGCACACCCCAGCACCCGGAGAGCTAGCAAGCACCTACAGCTTGGAGTCTGAAGGAGGCACCCAGGAGACACAATGAGAACCCAGGGCAAAAAAGACCTGGCTGCAAACACCAGGCTCCTTGGTGCAGCAGGCCAGCACTCCAGCCGACGCTCCTGTCACAGGCCGAGCGACCTCACCACAGCAAGCCCGGAAGAGAACAAGGCAGGAGGGCCCGGCAGACTGGCTGCGTTTACGGGGGACGCACTTGACAAAAAGAAGAGGCAAAGGCCTCAGCTGAGCACACGGGGACTCCAGCAAGGCTGCAGAGCTGCGTCAGTCACATGCAGATGGCGGAAGTTAAAAAGCAGGCCATACGCGAAAGCACCAGAAAGCACCGCCGAGCCATCCACCCCAGGTCCACGGCCTCCACCGAAAACAGGAGGCAGCGTAACCAGAAGCATTTCAGAGACTGGGGCAGCAAAAGCTCTCCCTCGCTGGTGCACCTGAAGCTCAGGGCGTGAAGACGTCAGCTCACGCCTACAGGGGCAAGGGGACTCTGCACAAGCCACAGCAGTGGCGGCGGGGCTGCGGGGGACCCACCAGGGCCCAAGACCACAATGGAGGGGCACACCTCCAAGAACAGCCAGGGCGCTGTGCACTGTGCTCACGGGGCCGGGCGGCATGCCCGACGGAGAAGCCAGGGTGCAGCATGGGCCTTTCAATAAGCAGCACTAAAAACACAGGCCATTCCACCTGAAGGCAGGAAACTGGCCCTTGCTTCTGTGTCACGTGTAAAAAGAGGATTAAAGACCAAACCAGAGAGCAAAACCACAAAGTTGAGGCGAGAGGACTCGGAAGAGGCTCCATGTTCTCCAGGCAGGGTCCCCAGTACGGGGACCCTCCCAGAAAGACAGAGCCTGGGAACTTGAACTGAGTGCTGCACAGGAGGGGCCATGTGGCCAGAAACTCTAGATACCACCAGAACTCGAGACGAACCTGCAGCAAACAACCAGCCCCACGGGGAGGAGACCCTGCCGCCAATGGGGGGCAGGGGGTGGCAGGCTGACGCCAGGAGTGCCACCACCCAGGCCAGCCTGCAGGTGCAGGGCCCGCTGCACACTGCCTTCAGGGAGCAGACTCCTCCGCACAGCCAGGCCCCGCACCACCCCAGCGACCCCAGGGCAGACACACTGGCTCAGCGGGCCGGGCCCACACCCCCTGGCCCACCGTGCCCTCCATGCCCCGCTCACCTGGATCTGGGTCTGCACCTGCTGAGTCCCAGCCAGCTTCTGGGCCTGGGAGATGGGCGTGGTCAGAAACTGGGTCTTAAGGGCTGGCTGGGCAGCATAGGCTACCTTCTGCTGTGGGCCCTGAGCGGCGATCTGCTGTGCAGTCAGCTGGAAAGAACAGACGACCGAGGATCAGACCATGCATGAGCATGGTGGTGGGCGCACTCCCTACTCAAACCTGCTGTGGCCCTCACTGAAGGACCCCAGGCCCTCACAGCATGCTCCCAGATGAACCCCAGAGTGCCACCACCCCCTGCTTCCTGCATTGTCTGGACTGGCTCCATGCAGCCAGGCTGGGAGACATCTGCCAACATGCACAGCACCTGGGTGTGGACACTCTTGTGCAAGTGACTGAACCTGACCAGTTTCTCAAAGCTAATGCAAGAATTTGGCAGACGCTCAGAGAGCATGTAGTACAAGAGTGAGAAACCTGCATGCCCAGTATGTGCACACTCATTCTGACTTCTGCCAAGAGAACCAGAGTGCCACTCAGGAGGCACATCCTGTAGTCTGCAAGCTGCAGTGGCTGCTGAGTGTCAGACCAGACCTGCCTCTTCATGGCGGGAGCCAGGCCCGAGACGGCACACCAGCCACCAGGCCTCCCAGTGAGCCTGGGCACCCAGGGAGGCCACCTCTGGTTCTGAGCACCATGCCTTCCTCCAAACTGTTCCCCAGGAGAGAGGGCACCAGATGAAGGTGAGAACAAGCAATCGGCCCTGATCCCAGGGCACACGCTTCCCTGCATCACAGCCGTGCCTGGTGCTACAGGGGAAGACCCCTGTCCAGCCACGGTGACAAGTAAACTGGCCAGTCACCTGCATCCCTGCAGGTCCTGACCACTTCCTGCAAGCCCCCTCTTCCTGACTTTGTGCTCCAAGGACACTCTGCCTTGTTGTGTCCCACTGCCTGACAGGGTGACCAGCACTTATCTCCAGGAGACTATTTGATCCTAAGGTTGTGAGCTAAAACCAGGGCCAGCATGATCTGGGCACTCTCGAACTGGGAGATTCCAACCCAGGAGTTCCCAGGGGGTGGCCTCCCAGCCTTAATGGGCTGGGGTGTGGCTCAGTGGTAGAGTGCCCCTGGGTTCAATCCTCAGTACCAAAACAAACAAAAAAAGTGAAGCAAAAGAGTAGTTTTTTATCTACAAATTAGGAAAAATTTCCATTATCATCAAATCTAGCATTGATCCAAGTATGGGGAATTTGTAGTTTCAAATATTGCTGGGTAGAATGTGAATTGGTACTATCTCTCAGGACAGCAATTTAATAAGTTATTTAAAAAGTCTTAGAATTTTATATGCCATTGATCTAGCAATCACATTTTAAAGGATTTATGTTAAAATAATTTTTATGTGTAGAGATACAGCTATATGAATTTTTTTTTTTTTTTTTTTTGGTACTGGGGATTGAACCCAGGGGCACTCAGCCACTGAGCCACACCCCCAGCCCTATTTGGTATTTTATTTAGAGACAGGGTCTCACTGAGTTGCTAAGGGCCTCGCTAAGTTGCTGAGGCTGGCTTTGAACTCGCAATCCTCCTGACTCAGACTGGGATTACAGGCGTGCGCCACCGCACCCGGCAAATATTCTTAATAACTCTGTTTTTAAGGTAACAAAAATAATTTAAAAGTCCAACACAGAGTTTTGGATAAATGAACTATATGATAAAAAAAATCTGGCATTAAAAGAAGATTAATTATGTGCAATTTCAAGTTTCACAAAGGATATTAATATTTTATATTTATAAAATATGTATATCTATAAGTATATGCATAGAAAACAGTGTAGAAGGTTATGTGCTAAAATGTTAATAGTAGTTATCTATGGATAGTAGAATTTTAAGAGATTCTTATGTATACTTCTTAACTTTTCTACAATGGGTCTCTTAACAAAACTTAGGTCAAGTGTTTAATTTTGAAACTAATCTTAGTTTCTGATTTGAATACTATTTCATAAAATCTTTATATGTAATTTTTTTGATTAATAGAAACTAGCTGACATAATTTAACACTACATCTGAAACATGTACAGACAAGGGCTTTTAAGCCCCTCTTGACGGAAGATGTCGAAACATATTTATATCTCATATTGCTAACCCTTAAATAAGCTAGGGCCTCTTTTAGAAATATAGTTTACTTCTCAGTGTAGAGAGTAGCATAAAATTTTATAACACATTTAATTATAAAATATTAAATGACAATTAAATTTCCAATTAATTTATTATTATAGAAGACTGTGAGAGACCATTGTAGAACACTTTAGTTTGGAGAACATCTGCTTTGTAAAATGTCCTTTTAAATCTTATAGTTTAAATAGACATATATTTAGGAAACAGATAAAATTGATATATAACAAGTTAGTAATAATTATCATCATTACATTGATGTTTTTATATTAATCAAGTTTAGCTTTTAAAGAAAAATCTGAAATCTGGAGTGTAAGGTGGTACTTTAAAACAAAGTTATTGTTTAACCAAAATTGTATAAACCTTGATTCCTCGAAAATTAGCTTTTCTAAATAATGTGAAACTCAACATACATAAGAAATTACTCCATTGGAATGAGAGTAGATTACTGTTTAAAGTATTTTCTTTCTTTTATCCTTTGGTTAGAAGGCCCAATTTATAGGGGTCTATGAAAAGATTTTATTTATACTTGTAAATAGACCACATGTCAGAAACTTAGCAGGATTTAGAGAGTAAAAAGCTTTAAATAACTTTAGCTGATTGTGTTAATTATATATAACCAATTTAATTACATGTAAATCTTTTGAAAAATTATTTTGTACAAATTTCATTTTAATTTATTAGACATGCATAGTCTTTTACTTTACCAGGTGAAAAATTTCTTGAGACTCTTACATATATAAATCACACCTGATAAAAATTTAACTCCCAGCACCTTGGTGTGAGAACACAGAGAATAGAGGGATTCCAGACCTTCTTTATATTAATCAAATTACAAACACGTCTAATGCTTAAATATATTTTAGTTAAGAGTGTCTGATGTTTTAGTACTTTGACTTTATAAAATAATAAGTATCTCCTTTAATAAAGACTTACATAATTAATTCCCTTTACCTTAAACTTAACTTACCTATTCTTAACTGTAAAAGCCAAGACATAAAACAAATGTAGATAACAGTACTGATCATCTCTTTCCTGTTGAAGGAAATTGTTAGAAGCAAATGGATATAAATTTTAAATATTATAGGAATTAGCAACTTTACTATTTAGCCAGCTGGAAAAATTTAAATTAATAATTTTAAAGACATCTTTATTTTCCTCTCTTTATCCAATTTAAATTCAATCTTATTAAATCACGTGAATTAAAGGTATCTGGATCCATTATTTTAATTGTGAATTATGAGTGTGCTTGACGTGTAAGTCAGTTTTGACACCATGTGATGCAGTCATAATGTAAATACAATACTGTGGACACACATGTACACATCAGCCAGCAAGAACAGCAGTGTTCACAGCTCTCTGATGTGGAGCTCCACAGCATGACACAAGCACCTGTCACAGCTTCCATTCCCTCCACCTGCTTAGGAGTCTAAGAACAACTCAACCGCCACACAATGTGCCGGGCAGCCGGGTGTGCAGACTGACAGTTGAGGGCCCTGAGGCAGTGTGCTAGCCACTCCCTGCCCTGGGCATCGCCCACAACCACAGCGTGCTCCTGGTTCCCACACAGAGAGCGGCAATCTCACTCCTCCTTTTTCTCAGTGAGTCTGTGATCAAGGAAGCTGCCGAGATCTCAACCTCCCTTGCCCCCAGTGCTGTGGGATTAAAGGGAAGGTGCTGCCTCCTCCTCCCTTGGTCCCGCTAAGAGGCCAGGCGGGAGGCCAGAGCGAGAGGGGAGGGCTGAGAAGAAGCCACCCAGGCACAAACCTCTCTGATGCCAGATCTAGGGACCAGGCCAAAGGTGAGTCTCTTCTGCTAATATAGGTGGGCTTAATTTCTTACAAGGATCACAAGAAACAAGGCTTGCATGGGGATCCTGGGGCCATTGGGCGGCCCGTTCCTCCACTAGCTCCCTGCCCGGAGGGTCCTTCCTGCTCACCCCGCAGGCCTGGCCCTGAGCTGCTGCGAGCACACACGTTCAGACTGAGGAACTGGCCAGTTCTTTCTCCTCTAAGGCTTGAGACCTTCCCTGAATTCTGGTCCAGGTCCCCTCCCAGAGTCTTAATCGCCTGCATCTACCTGGCTTGATCTGCGGGCAAGGTTCACTGCCACCTCCCCAGTGACCTGCATGGACAGAGAAGCAGGGGAGGTAGGCAGGTTTGCCCATCACACCTGCTCGGTCTCAACCAAGTCTGGAACCACTTTTAAAAACCAGGAGAGGTTGCATTCTCTTGACTGAATTCCCACTGATCATGAGCTTAAGCAGTTTGGGAGATTTTCTTTTTTAGGGTTTGCCCCAATTTAACATCATGCTATCTAAAAATTCACTCTTCCCCCTTCCACTCTTTCTTTCTAAATTAGGGGTGCACCCTCTGATGTGAAGGCGCGACCAGCTCACCTGACCCTTTTTTTCCTTCTGAATTTCCTTCCGAGTAGTCCCTGTTCTAGGCACCAAATATGAGGGGATAAGCAGCCCCCGACAGAGCAGGTACCTGCTCAGGAGGTGTGAGCCACCTGGGAAACTGAAAGTCTGAATAAGCAGTAAGAAGTAAGACAGAGCCAAAGATCAGATTCAAACAGTGGAGCCCCTGTTGGGTCTCCCAGTCCTGACAGGAACTGGAACTGAACTACTGAAAAAGGCCTTTACTTCGGGGGGGTGCATGGCAAAGGCAGGGAGGAGGTTCAGTGGGGAGCCCCTCCTGGGGCAGGGGGCCTGCAGTACACAGGTGATGGCGTTCTGGAATGGCATGTTTGATCCTAAGGTTGTGAGCTGAGACAGGGGCCAGTGCTCTGGGCACTCTCGAACCAGGGACTTCAACCCAGGAGTTCCCAGAGGGCGGCCTCTCTGCCTTGATGGCTCGAATGGCCTTCAACAGCTGCCCCACAGCACACCTCAGCCCGCCCCTCTCCAGCCCAGCTGTGGTGCCCCGGGTCTGAGAGGGCCTGCCCCCTTTCACCAGCTCTGCCATCTGGCAAATCCTCCTTTTCTCAGAAGAATATAGGGCTGTTCAGGGTAAGCCCCAAGGTCTGCAGACTCTGGGCAGCACTGTGTCCAGGGACAGCGGTGAGGCAACCCAGCCCAGTCTGGCTCTGTTGAGGCCCCGTGCCCACTTCCACCCAGATCACAGCACACACCAGGCCTGCATCTCATGCCCACGAGAGGCGGCTGCGCGTCAGGGACACAGCGGCACTGCCCTCGCCCACACGCAAGTGCCACCACTGAGGCTCCAGGAGCCCCGACTTCCCTCAGCAGCCACTTCTGCCCGCAGGCTCCCTCACACCAGGCCCCTCCAGGCTGCCCTGGGAGGGAGCCCGGAGAGCACCAACAGGGCTGTCCCTGGGACTGGACCAGAAGTGCCAGGGCCCTACGGCTGTGCACCTTTCAGGGCACTCAGTCTCGCGACACCACAACCCCGACATCCTGGCTTGGGCCCACTGGTGCTCACAGGCCCCCAGGCCCCTCCAGGCTGCATCCTCAGATTAGCACCCCACACGCAGCATGCACCTCGACAGGAAGTGCCTGGTAAGTGGAGCTGCTGTGCCTCCTGGGGCCTGGGCCTAACACCTCTCCTCAACGGCAGGTCCTACCTTCTGTGGGACAGTGCTCTGGCCCTGGGCGACCTGTGGCTGAATGGCCTTTTGCTGCTGCACGGCCTGCTGCTTGAGCTTCAGCAGCTGCTGGACATGCACGGGCTGGGCCACGACAGTCTGTCCTGCAAGAGCAACGCAGCCTGTGAGCGGGCTCTGGTCAGGAGGGCTCCACTCACGCTGTACCTGCTCAGACTGACTCATCTCTACTAAGAGTGATGACCCCGCAGCTGGAACAAGACAGAGCCAGCCCCAAACACATTCAAGGTGCTCTGGGTTCCTAGGACACATCTGAATGAAGAGATGGGAACTTTCAGGACGTTAGGGTTGCATTAAGCGGAGGACAGAGCAGACTTGGAAAGCTCTGAAGGAACCACACTATAGCAGGACCTGCGTGGGACACCCCGGGACAGGCAGGCAGGGCTGTGGCCGCTGCTGCCAGCAAAAGCTCACTGCACACAGCGTCCAGCACAGGGGAGGGCTGTGGGGCGGGCACCTGCTGCTTTCTGCGGCTGTCCAATTGCCACGCTGATGCCTGCAACATTCATGGGCAGCGTTGTGACGCCTGGTGAGGAGACCACTGCTGCTGGGACAGACACCACTGGAGGCTTCGCCAAGGCCACCTGGGCGGGCTGCGGAGTCTGTGCTGGCATCTGCCCTTGGGCCTGCAGCTGGGAAGTGGGGACCCGGGTCTAGACAGGAAAGAATAGAAGAGCCGGGAGAAGGTCAGACCTTGTGTCTTTCCATACGCTGCTCCGCAGAAAGTCCAGTCCTGAGCAAACCCGCAAGGCGGAACGAAGCTAAGAGCAGCACTGGAGGGCAGCAGGGTGCCCACAGCTGCAGGGGACGGGACCCTGAGGTCAGCCCACCCGCTCTCACGTGCCGCTCTCCACCGCCTCCTCCCCCAGCTCCTGCACCTCCCTAGC
This sequence comes from Glaucomys volans, assembly GCA_020662805.1. Classification (NCBI taxonomy): domain Eukaryota; kingdom Metazoa; phylum Chordata; class Mammalia; order Rodentia; family Sciuridae; genus Glaucomys; species Glaucomys volans. The sequence continues at coordinate 236,593 of JAJEJO010002826.1, read as the reverse complement.
TACCCAAGGGAGCCGGGCCCTTGCCTCGCTCCCACTCAGGCCAGGCCGGCTCACTGCCACGGCCTCCCGCTGCCTGCTCCTATAGACCTACACGCATGCTTCCCTTAAAGGATGTGTTTAAAAATGCAAATGGAAATCGGTCCTTTTCCACATATAAGAAACTGAAGGAAGAGCAGCTAGAAGGACCCAGGCAGGGTAGAGGCCAGCACTCGGCTGTCCAGGACGCTGGGGACGTGGTCGGGCCACACGCGTCCTGCCCGCCTCCCCTGCAGAGCAGCTGCTCTTCAAAGCTGCTTCCCCTCCTTTCCTTTACCCTCCTGGAACAAAGGAGCCCAAACAGCATTTCCTGACAGCTGTCCCTCCTATGGGACACCAGGACCCACTGAATTAAATGGCACGCCCTCAGGTGAGAAGTGGTGCAGTGGAGCGTCTGAACAGGTACTCAGTCCACGGGCCTCAGCTTCTCACCTTCGAATGCAGTCATCTAAGATACCTCTCCGTGCGGGGGTGTCTGAGCCCCAAGCCAGGAAATAAGCAGAACCCCAGGCAGCACCTGCTCCCAGGTGGGCTCCACTACGGTGCCAGGAGTGACAGTGCTGGCCCTCCATGCCCCCCCAACCTGCATCCTGCATCCTTTAAAATCCCCCAAGGCTCTCCCTGTCCACAGTGGCTGTCCTGCCCACCTGAGCTGGCCAGGGGCCTGGCCACATCTCATACCACCTGCACAGGCACCTCTGCTCCGGTCATGCTGCGCCCAGCCCTGCCGCACTCCACGCGTGTGGACAGCCCCACGCTGGGTCTGACCTCGTCACGCACACCCACTGCTTAGTCTCAAACTCGCAGTCCTGAGAGCCTTGGGACAGTCAGTTCTGGGGAGCACTGCTACTAGGAAGTGCCACATGTGGAGTGTCTCGTCCTCTCCCAGGACGGCCGACGCTCTGGGGACTAACCCTCTGAGCGGGCAGCCGCAGCCCCCCAAGGATGTGGAGAAGCCGCTCTGCGATGGGAGCATGCACGCTGGAACTTACGAGCCGGGCCACTTGGAGGTTGGCCACAGTGGTGCCTGTGAGCAAAGCCCCGGGCCGCGGCGCTGTGACAGTGGCGAGCTGGGGGCTCTGCTGCTGCGGGGGCTGTGGGGGCGGCACTTGCACCTGTGCTGGCGGCTGGGGGGGCCCCGGCTGGGCCTGTGGCGGTGGGGGCTGTGGGGGCAGCTGTACTTTCTGCTTCTGCATCTTGATGATGTGTTCCTGAAACCCAAACAGGTATGTTTCCTTCCACAGGTGTGCTTTGCAGACGTCCTGATTCTAGGTCACCCCTCTGCCTCCGCCGAGCACCAAGGCACTCTCCTGCAGACACGCAGAGGGCAGCCATCCCCTGGATCTGACACGCGTTCTCAGACGCTGACACCCCACCAGGGAAACTGGGAACAGTCTGACAGGCCAGAGAGCCCACAGCGGGGTCTCGAGGTCCTCACTGCTCATAACCAAGCCAGCTTAGACATCCAGCACCACATGTACTGAACAGCGAACTGCGTGAGTGACACTTGTCAGCAGATGCCCTGTCTTTAAGAGAAACGCGAGCATCAAGATGAAGACATGGGTTCAAACACGTTTTAAGGAATACGAGTTTTAAGGAGCACTTCCACTGAGACGCTGGTGAGCGTCAGATGTCTGCACATGCTGGAAATGGAAGCAGGTTTGCAGTCCACAGGAGCGGGCAGGGAGAGGAGCGAGTGGCCAGGGGAACGGGTAGGGCGCCTGCCCTGAGACCAGGAGAGCAGCAGGGCTTGGAGCACAAGGTCCCAGAGGCCGGACCTGAAGGGGTCAGGAGCGTCGGACGATCTGCCCCTGCGGGGCCCAAGGACTTCCAGGCATGCTAACTCTAACACAGCTCTGTCCAGGAGAACCTGCTGCAGTGACAGAACCAGGCTGGACCTGGGACTCCCACACGGCAGCCAGGTCACATGAGGTGACAACTAAGGACACCACATGTCGACCACCTTAAACCTCATCATCTGGGCAGCACAGCCCAGAGGGAGCAGCATGGGTACTCTGGTGGCCACAGGGCACTCAGAGGCCCAGGAGCACTGAAGGACCAGGAGCCCAGCACAGGCACCCCCTGCCCTTCCAGAGCCTGGGGGCTAGGCTCAGTGGCAGGACAGCACCCTCACAGCCAGGCCCTGCTGAGGGGCACGTCTGCGTCTGGCTTCCCTCCCTGGTGTGAACGTGTGAGTCTCTGGTGGCAGGGACAGAGTGCCTCCTCCTACCACAAGCACATCTGCCCAGAGGAAAGCAAAGGTGCAGCCTGGCACGACCAGGAGCACCAGCAGCCCACAGCCTCCCTGGAGAGTAGGCTGCACGCGAGCTCCTTCTACAGAAGCCAGCTTCCCACCACCGGGTCTCAGAAACTGTGGCGTGTACTGTCACCCACACCCTCTGGTGCAGGGGGTGGTGAGGGGCACAGGGTGCACAGGGTGGAAGCAGGAAGATGGGCCTGGGCACCCACGGGCGAGTAAGGAGCCTGGCTGAGCGGCCCAGGAGCAGGCCCCAGTGGCCTGGGCAGGACGCGGTACCACCCCGCAGCCTGCCCACCTCAGGACAGCACCAGGCCTGCAAGGCACCCACCAAGGGTGGCCAGGCAACTGCTGCGAGAGCACGTGTGTTTTCTGGGAAGGGCTCACCGGTGCCAACTTGCCCACAGCTTTGATCTGGGCCTGGGCCTGCACCTGTGGGGCCTGCACCTGTGAAGGCGGAGGTGGTGGCGGCTGCGGCTGCTGCTGCTGCTGCTGCTGCTGCTGCTGCTGCTGCCGGAGGAGCTGGAAGTGTGCGGGTGTGATGGTTTTCCCAGGAAGCTGGACGCCTGTGGCTGGGAAGAGGCTGCGTCAGACCTCCCGCCCTCTCTCCCTGGACGAGTGCACGTGTGGACACAAGAAGCCCCTTTACCTTGGGACACCTGGGTCACCAAAGACCGTGTCGGGGTCTGCACGGGGGTCAGGCTGGTCGTGACCACTGCTGAGGCTGTCACGGAGGTGACTGCTCGGACGCCCTGGGTCGTTGCCATGGACACCAGGTCAGTGGTGGCAGTGGCGGGGGAGCCAACTGCTCGCTGCTGCGTGTGGACCACCTGGGCAGGGGCAGAGCCTCCGGACGTCTGGAAAGGCAAAGGCAGGCGCTCAGCACACTCCACATGGCACTCGGGAGGAGGCCCCTGGACTCCAGGCCCGCAGTGCCTCCCCAGTTCTTTCTGCACACGAGGTCCTGTGCACGATCCCGAGAAAGTGCAGACCTAACCCTAGAGCTACAGGGCAGCGCCCGCCCACAGCCAGCCAGCTCCAGGTGGCAAGGTCCCAGGAAGGCACCAGTTCCAACAACCCTGCACGCGTCCTGTGCCGGCCCCAACACTCCCGACCACAGAGGCCGCAGCCCGCGCCCCCCAGGCTTCTCGGGTATGCGTGCCTCGTCCTGCCCCATGGCCTTCCCAGTCCACTGGAGCCGCCTTGAAGGCAGGCTGCCTCTGCCGGCCACCTTGGCTCAGACCGGGTGCGTCCCCGGGGCCACGGGCCTGCCTCGCCTTCCTGCGTCTTGCCTCCGCATATCTGGATTTAAACCAGCATGCTGCTCTGCACTTCCTGTCAGCTCAGCACCGTGTCTCTTTTAATCTCTTTTCTTACTTTCTTTTAGATTTTTTTCTCATCCAAGCTTCCCCTTCACTGTTTGAATATCATACCCTGTATTTTTATTCTTTTGGTGACCTATCTGAAAAATTTATCACGAATGCTTATCAAAATCTAAAGTTAATCCACAGTTTCATATTTTTTTCCTGAAAAACAAGACATTTTGGAACATTTCAACACCTTTACGCACTCACACAGCATCGCTTTCACATTCTTTTGGGTTGGAAGCACTGGGATTGAACCAGGGCTCCTCCACCACAGAGCAGCCACACCTAGACCTTTCTATTGTCGGTTTTGAGACAGGGCCTGGCCTTGACTTGCCATCCTCCTGCCCCAGCCTCCGGTGCTGGGGTCACAGGTGTGCCCGCTGCACCCAGCTTGACTCCACCCTTTTCAACACAGCATTAACTTCCCTTCTGCATCCCCACCGAGTGCCGCCGCTGCCTGTGACGCCAACTTCTACACCACTGAGTCCACAGCCACCTGCCCTCTGCCCTGCCCTGCCGTGGCTCCAGGCTTTCAGGACACGTGGCTCTGTCTGCCACAAATGCCATCCGTGAGGTCCCCTGGGCGTCCATCCCCTCCATCCTGTTCTCCAGCGTCGTCAGAAGTCACAACACCAGGCTGGCGCTGACCCTGCGCACAAACTCGACTCCAGACTCCCTGCAGCAGCCCCTCTGCTGCACGGTGCTGATTCCTCCTGATGGCACCACGGGGCTCTCCGTGCCACGGCACCATCCACTCCTGCTCCCTCTCCGCCCTCCATGGCGCCCAGCTTCTCTCCAAGTCCGCCTCGTCCGTCTGCAGTGGGCCAGGATGACTCCTCGTTCCTCCTCCACTGGGTGACGCTCCCGCCCCCGTCTTGAGACGCACACCTTTCATTTCTGAACGTTCTCCAGGTTTGTTTAAACTGCCGCTGTGGTTTCTTCGAAACAGAAAGCACAGCCGTCGGGGCTCCTCCGCCTGCCCCAGGGCTGGGGTCTGCAGGTCCTCACAGCTGCCCACGCAGCTCCTGCTCGCAGTGCCTGTCTTCCTCTCCTGTCACGTATGTTTCTTGAACGTGTATTTGACTACAGTCCCGTGACTGCTCACAGCAGCAGGCCTCACCGTGACACATCCACACACACGGCCAGCTCTCTGTGAGAACTTTAAGGTTGTTTTTATATATATGCCTGAGGGCTTATTTTTTACTGAACGCTGCTCAGGGTACCTGAGTGCCGCCTGTGGGGAGTCCAGGAGGGCGAGGATGGAGGCACCAAGCAGACCCTGCAGGAGTGCACCGGGTAGGGCCAGACCACCCTGAACTGCGGGCCCGCAGAGCCAGCGCCGCCCTCTGCTCCACACGGGCCTGAAGGTGGCCGTCACTCCTGGACCACTCCTGCCGTAGGGGTCCCAGCTCGTCAACAGCCTCCTCTCGCAGCTCCCACTCAGGCGAGCCTCAGGAAGAACCACGTCTCCCACCCCGTGCTGACGCTCACACCACAGGCCGACGCGCTTCCGCAGCCTGTTCCTCTGCTCCTCTCCCCAGCAGTCACCAGGGCCATGGCGTGACCTCTGCACCGACCTCACTGCAGCACGCCAGGCCCCAGGCCTCATGCTGTGCCAGCATGCCCACAGTACTGGGGCACGGGCGAGGACCCCGATCTGGAATGTGTGGCCAGAGCATTCTGGGAGCTGGAGCACCCACACACACGAGGCACCTCGAGGAGGGAACCCAACCCCCCACAAAAACTCACTCATGTCCCACATACCCCTGATGCACACAGCCTGAAGGTGATTCTATAAAAAACTTTTAATAATCTTGTGCATGAAACAAAAGTTTTGGTGGGAATTTCCCAATGTGGCTCCAAGTTTCATACTTCAGAACATTACAGATTCTGGATTTTCAGATTAGGGACGCTCGATTAGTAACTTGTCCATTAGGAGCTGCTCAAAATGAGTATGTAGGGAACGAACTCCTTCGAGCAGTTTTTCAAAATATCACACATACATCTTTTTCAAAAGAAAACACTACATGAGTGGTTCTGGCTCCCGACCCAGAATCACTAGAAATGGTGGAACTAGTCACATAGAATGGTCCCAACGCCATGGCCCAACGGCTTCTGCTATTTATGGAAATGACCAAGCCTAAATTGGCTTGTGGCGAAACAAGGAAAAATAAATGACGCGTCCCAGGTGCATGCTGGGAGGCCTTTCCCTATCTCCTCCTCAGCAGGGCCACTGCCTCTGGGGCGGGACTTGCCCAGCAGAATGCCCATGCAGCCCTGCGAGTCCCTGGGCTGTGTGGCCCCCGCCCTCAGCTCAGCACGGACAAGCATGGCCTGCTGTGTGTCCCTCTTGTGAAAGCCTCTGCCTGTCCTCATGCGTCCCCAAGTGCAGTCCAGGACAGGAGGAGCCTGGGGTGGTGCCCCAGCTGCGGGAGGGGAGGCCACCATGGCCCCAGCAGTGACGCCCCATGACCACCTGTGCTTCGGCCTGTGTGGAGTACGTCCACGTCTCCTGAGGAAAAGGACCATCCGCTTTCCACCGAAGTAGGTGTGGTACCTGTGCTCCAAGCACCTACAGGCACACGGTGACGCAACTCTGGTGTGCTGTCCCTTCCTAAGCACAAGCAGCAGCGAGCACCTTCTCAAGACTGACTGGCCGCCAGTGTCTTCCTGGTGGACCGACCACTGCACCTTTGGCCATGCTTTTTTCTGTTTTGTTTGGTTCTGGGCAGCGAAGGCAGGGCACTACATCACTGAGCTGCATTTTGAGGTGCTGAGGGCCTCGCTAAGTTGCTGAGGCTGGCCTTAACTGCACTCCTGCCTCAGCCCCGAGCTGCCGGGATCGCAGGTGTGGCCCTGCTCAGCCAGGGGGTGCCAGGCTGAGATCACAATCTGCACGCTGGTCCTCCCACCTGTGCTCTGCTTTTCATTTTTCTTACTAGTTTTCAAGAATCGAGTCTTGATTTTGATGAAATCTATGGTATCAATTTTTGTTTCTGAGCTTTTGTACCCTAAGAAAAGTCTGTCTGAACCAAGGCAGCAAAGAAATTCTCTGGTGATTTTTTCTGGAAATGGTGTTTTGGCCTCAAGCCGGCAGCTCTGCAGCATGCGATCAGCTGGTGACCCACTTCCAGTGAGTCCTGTGGCTGCCCCCACCCAGCTGCTTCGGCACCACTGGGTGAAGACGCCCTTCCCCACTGGACCCCCCGGTGATTCCCAAGAGCTCAGCGTGCTGCACACAGGCACAGGGTCTGTCCTGGCCTCCACCCAAACCCGCTAGCACCACACCACCCAGATAGCATAGCACCGTCACAGGAGAGACCCAGGCCCACGCAGGGGCCGCACTGTGCCTCCAGACAACCATGGCTTCTCATCCAGGTGTGTGCTGCCTTTGGGGCTGTGACAAGACAGGAAGTCAGGACAGTAACTTCAGTTCCTTAGTCTCAGTCTCCTCTTGTGGCACTGGGATTAAACCCCAGCATGCTCGACCACTGACCTGCAGCCACAGCACTTTTATTTTGAGACAGGGCCTTGTTAAGTTGCCCAGGCTGACTTGGAACTGGATCCTCCTTCCTTAGCCTCCTAAGCTGCTGGGATCACAGGCGTGGCCACTACACGTGCCTAGTTTTGTTTTTAGGCTCCATACAAGAGACGTGTCTTCTGGCTGCATGCTCAGCACACCTGGCTTCACATCTCGCCAGCACACTTCCTCTCTGCCAGGGGGTGGGGGGCATCCTGCTCCCCCTCCGCTCCTTTGGCTGGGCCCCGCTGGCCTCTGCTCACCTCCACTTCCCCACAGGCTCATGGTACCCACACAGGGGCACCTGTGTCAACAAACAGAAGACACTCACCTCCTCATTCTGTGGGTAAGCGTCTCACACACAAACTCCTGCCTTCTTCCCCTCCAAGTACGAGAGACTTCCCTAGTCAAGTGCTCTGAGCCTGCCCTACCTACCAGCTTCTAGCTCGTGCAGTACTGCTCTCACAGAAGGAGTCTTAAAAAAGGTCATCTTTTCCCTGCAAAGCAAACCTATGCTGCATCCCCCAGGCGCAGGGCCAACTCACGGTCAAGGACCCTGGGGCCACAGGTGAAGCCAGGCGCTTGTTGATGGATTGGAAGGTGGCAGCCGGCACGCCCGCGATGGTGTTCACAATCACGTTGCCACTCACGGTGCCTGGGAGGGAGAAGCACGTGATGCAGGAGCCTGGGGCCCCGCCCCTCCCCCTCCCCAGTGCACCTACCTGCTGGAATGCTCGTCCCAGTAACAGATGTCTTGATGGTTCCTGCCTGAGGAAGAGAAAGCACACTAGCTCCCTGGCACATGCCGTCCAGGGCTCCCACTGCACTTGGCCTCGAGGGAAAACCCCGACCAGGTCACACGGCCACCTGGCACCCAGCTGCCCACTCGCCTGCGGGCCAGCCTCGCTCAGGTGCTGCCCTTGCTGCTCCCACTCGCCTAGCATGCTGAGCAACTGTGGCTCGGGCCTCAGCTCAAAGGCCACCTCAGACAGACTCCTCCTGTCCCACCAGTCATGTTTGAAGGGACCTAACTGGGCTTGGTGGCTCATCCTGCAATCCCAGCAGCTCAGAGGCTGTGGCAGGAGAATCTCAAGTTCAAGGTCAGCCTCAGCAACTTAGCAAAGCCCTAAACAACTTAGCAAGATTCTGCATTAAATGAAAAATAAGAAGGGCTGGGGATGCAGCTCTGTGGTAAAGCACTCTGGGTTCAACCCACAGGGTCAAAAAATAAACAACTGGAGCTGCTGTCCTTCCAGCTCTGCCTGAGCGTGCACGCTGGCAGGTGGGGACACAGCCTGCCTCACTCCAGTGAGGTCCCTGCACCCAGCAGGTGCCTTGGACACCTATCATCTTAACCCACCCAAGTGCTGCACAAATACCACTGAGGCCAAAGAGAAAACAGAAAACACTCAGGGAGAAAAGGTTCTGAAAACATCAGAAAAGCACGTTTGTGCCGGCTGAGCTTAGAACGCTCCCTGGTCCAGCAGGCCTGCTCTCTGCAGGCCGACCCTGGGCATGGCCCCAGTGTCCGCGACCCGCTACAACATACACAGCACGGCTCCAGCAACCGAGCCTGCAGGATCCCGCTCTGCCTTCTTCTCCTCACAGGCAATCTCTACTCTGAGATGCACGTGGGGGGGGGGGGGGGGACATGTCCCGGGACCCGCGGCTGTGTGGCTCTCTGCACAGCCCTGCTCCGCACGCCCACAGTGGGAAGGGGAGGAGCTCCCCAGGGCCCTGTTCCTTGCCAGCCCCACCTCCTGCCTGAGCAAGTGCCTGGCCCTCCCCTCCCTGGGGCACCCACTGAGTCCCAGCAGCCCTGCAGGCCTGTGGGTGAGGCACTCGTGCTGGGAAGGCAGCCTTCCCGGCTCTCGAAGGGCACGAAGGCACTCACCAGCACTGCTGCACTGCCCACGGTGGTGATGGCCGGCTGCCCCTTCGGTGGGGCCTGCACAGGCTGTGGCTGGGCCTGGGGTTGGGGCTGGGGCTGGACAGTGGGAGGCCCTGTGGGTGGCTGGCTGCCTGCTGGCTGTGGCTGGGGTGGAGGTGGCGGCGGCGGCTGCTGTGGGGGTGGCGGGGGCTGCGGCTGGGGTGGCGGCTGTGACACGGTCGGCTGCTGAGTCTTCTGCTGATCAGCCAAGGCCTGGAAGCGTTGGGCAGGAAGGGGAGCCGCTGGAGGGGAAGCACAGGCACTCCACCTGCGACACCCCAGCCCCATCACGTTCCCGCTCAAGCAGAAGGAACCGGCACCTCACCTTCTTCTCCTTTGCGATTCGCTCTGCACGGAGAGATGCAACCTGAATGGGAGGCAGGGGCTTGTCGTAGTTGATCCCACTGAAAGAAAAGAGTGAAAGCTTGAGCACAGCAGTGCCCCCGACCCACGGCCACAGCTTCCTGTGGTCAACAAAGTCTAAAAACGTTAGGCGGAAAATCCCTGAAGACAATCACTTCTAAATTCTAAATGTCACTCTTGAGAGCAGTGTGAGGAGACGCCCCATCTCCTTCCCTCCTGCCCTTCGTCCAGCAGATCCAGCAGGATGCTGCCCACCTGCTGGTCCTTACCAACCATCCCGGGCATCAGACTGACCCATTGCTGTGTAGCAGAGCTGTGTCCTAACAGCCCACACCTTACTTTACGAGGGCCCTGAAGCACAAGGGTGATGCCACTTGGGTTGGAAAGGGAAGCCCATGATTCCACAAGGTGCAGAGGCAAGGTCCCTGGCTTAAATGAGAATAAGCATGCATGGGGCTCAGGGTTGTCTGCAGCCCCAGGTATCCCCTGGTGGGGACCAACCCCCATGAGCTCTGTAGGTACGCTCTGGACCCACCTGAGTCCAGTCCCTGACCCTGGGACACGCCCCTTCCATGGGCACCAGTGCCTGCTGCCCCTCAGCCCATGGACACAGCCACAGTGGCAGCCCCTCAGCACCCACATCCATTGCAAGAGGCCCCTCAGCCCTCCTGCAGCCCCTGCAGGTCTGGTGGTGGGACTTCCTGCCTGTACCCCTCTCCATGCCCAGCCCACACCGCTCTGTGCCCTGGACAAGGACCCCTGCATCTGCAGGGCTTGCAGTTAGCACACCAGAAACACCCAGGGCACATCTGAAGATGGTCTGACCAGGGCAGAGCTAAGGCTTCCAGCATCCCTGGAGGTGGGGCACCCAGGGCTGGTGCGAGAGAGCTGTCCTGGACGCAAGCTGCTCTGAGCCATGCACTTGGCAGGGAACACTCCCTGCAGTAGTGTGCATGACGTAGCAAGCCCAGGAGAAGGCAGGGCCGGCCCAGTGCCCAACCTGCCCTGGGGCAGAAGTGGAGCCAGCCCCAGAGCAAGACCCACCGCCCAGAGCCTGGCCCCACGCCTGGCCAACGCACAGCCTCGGCACCAGCCGTTGACAAGTCTCCTCAACCTGAAGTGCTGTTAAGCACGGCCAGTGTGACAGTGCCGACGAAGCCACCTATGGCCCTCACACGCACGTGGGGTCAGCAGGAACCCCGGCCCCCACTGGAAGGCCACGGCTCTCCACGTGCCTCTGCTTGGAAGGAGCAACTGGCACACCTGGCTAACAGCAGGAGCCCAGAGGGTCCCAGACTCGGCCACCGTGCCACCCCCACTGGTCCTGGAACACGGCAGCCACAGGGCAGCTCCCCAGCTCACTGGACTTTAGAGACACTGATGGAGACCTGGTTGCAGTAAGGAGGGCATCACAAGCACAGGTACCTTTCTGCCAGCACGGAGGCATGCTTGGGGTTTTTCTGAAAGGGATTCATGCCAAGCCTGCAGTTCAGAAAACGAGACACAGTTACTACACAGAGGAAGGGCAGAACCCAGAACAGGGTGATGGCGCAGCTTGCCGGGCGGGGGACGCACAGAGGCTTGATTGGCGGGCTCCTCTTGCCAGCCGTGGTCTTCATCAGGTCGAAGTGGCTGGTGAACAGCTGGGTGTGGGTGGCGTTCTCGTCCTGGGCGTAGATCTGGCTCGTGCGTAGGGGTCGGTTGTTCTTACTCTGGAACAAAACGGAAGAGCACGTCTGGCTGGCCGGACGGCACCATGAGCTCTGTGCAGAGCCCGCTCCCCTCCCGCCCTTGCCCTGAGCTCCAGCAGCACAACTGGAGCAGCACTGCAAGGCGGCTGTCACCTGCTGGTGGCTGCACAGCCCTCAACAGGCCTCGCCCTGTGCAGAGAGAAAGCCCACAGGTGCTCAGGGCCCCAGCAGGCAAGGGTGGAGCCAGGATGGATGCCTTTCCCGGGCAGACCAACTACCGCAGGCGTCGGGGGCAGCGCTGAGCAACACTGTCTTCCTCTACCCGTCCAGGCATCCAGGGTGCACTGCGCACCTGCCGGTCCCCTTTCCCTCACGAGCCCCACAGCCAGCCAAGCCACACGGCTGTCATGCGCTTGCTCCAGAGACATGGAGACCACCCACCTGGGGCGCCATCCACCCAGGACCACAGCGGAGCTCAGGGAGGAGCCCAGAAGAGCTCAGAGCCCCTTCCTGGCAAGGCCCCTCCACTCAGCATCTCCACACCAGGACCGACCCCATGGCCACAGGCCAGCCACGCTGACGCCACGAGGCAGTCCCGGCACCAGCACTGCTGACACAGGCACACACGCACACCGTGTGTCGCCAGAGAAACCCCTGAAATTTGGAGGAAATGCCAAGAACACCAGACCCAGAAAAGAACGTGGAGAGTGCACCAGTTGGCCTCTTGACTGCCCCACACGGGAGGCTTCTCCCGCAAAACCAAGCATCAGCCAGGGCGGGCAGGCAGACGTGCAGGCGGACACGGCCAGACCCTCCACACCCGGGGCAAGGCGAGTGGGCAGAGGCAGGAGGAGAGCCCAGCGAGGGACCTGCACGGCTGAGCGCTGGAGGGGGACTGTGGGAGTGTAGCAGGCCCCTCCCAGTGGAAGCCAGCCCTGGAGTACAGGGGTCTGGGCCCGGGAGAGACCCCTGGGCAGCGCCTTCACCACATCACCATGCGCCCGGCTCCGAGGCTTCGCCTCACAAACCAGCAACACGAGGAGATGTTCGGCTTCCTCCTCCCAAACTATGACAGTGGCTGTCGGCATCAGTGCTTCCAAAACCTGTCATCTGCTGTGAGGGCCCTGGCGCCTCGTGGCAGGGGCTCGTGCAGAGCAGCAGGGGCAGCGCGAGGAAGGCCCTTCCCTCTAGCCAGCGTTCTCAGGAAGAACGCGAAGCATCTGAGGCAGTGGCTCTCAAGCAAGCCCGGGGTGTCCCTCTGCTGAGGTCCTGGTTCTCAGGAAACGTGACCAGGAGGGCACCCTGAAGGCCCACACCAATGCCTGCCCTGGTCCTGGCCCCTGCGTGCCACCCAGCAGCAGACTTGGCCATCTCTTCCCTGCTGCCAGCACCGAATGTGCTGGCGTGACGAGCACGGGGCTCCCATCTGGGAAGCGGGCAGGCGTGGCAAGGAGGAGGCGCAAGCAGAGCTGCGAGACACCCCTCACGCTCAGCCCCCAGGAAGCAGGCTGCATCAGACCACTGATGGGCACCAACATGGCCAGGGAGCAGGAGACGCTTCCTGTGGGAGCCCAGTGACACGAACACACTTCCCTGAAAACCATGTCATCGACGCCATGCCGAGCACTCAGTGCAGCTCTCCAAACTGCAGAGCACAGAGTGGTGAGGACACCTCAGGTCTGCGGTGCACACAGCCGCGACCTCCCTGACAAGCCCGCCTGGACCCTCCAGGTGCGTGTGTGGGGCACCGTGCAGACACCTCCTGTCCTCAGAGGCTGCTCCCACTGGAGCCCGGGGACAGAGGACCGTGCACAGGTGCGTCCTCTTGGGGGCCACGCGGCCAGCTCACCTTCCCCTCCTCTCTGGGGATGATGACGTTCTCGTAGCGATTGCGGCACTGCTTGGAAGAGCGGTAGATGCGGCTGCAGGAGTTAACAACATCGCTGACGAGGTCCCAGTTGGGCGTGTGGGCAGGCGACACGATCGTGAGGTTCAGGGGCAGCTCGAGTAACTGCTTCACAGCCTAGCGGGCAGGTGCGGGTCAGCAGCTGGGGTGCTGCCAGGCCCCATGCCCAGGACCCGCCAGCCGCACACACACCTGCAGCAGGGCCCAGTCCTCGCCAATGAGCCACTCAGGGCTGTCCTGCGCGGGCTCCCCCGAGGACTTGACGTAGGTGGGCAGGGGCTTGGCAAAGGGCGTCTGCTGCTTGAGCAGCAGGTTCTTCTTCTGCTCCTTGCCCTCACGCCGCATCTTCAGCATGCCTGGGGTGGCCCTGTCAAACAGGGACCGTGGCGGGACGACCGCCTCTCCATGCCGCTGCTTCTTCTTCCTGCCTGCAGCTAATCAGAGGCTGACTCAGTGGGGGACACCAGGGCACAAGGGGTTAGCGGGGGAGACGGGGCAGGAGGGCCACCGCAGAACCCTGGACCAAGGGGCCTAGGAGGGCCGGCAACAGGACAAACTGCCTCACTTGGAATGGGGACACATGGACGTGGGACTAGAGGTAGGAGAACCACAGCAACCTGGGACCCAGCAGGGTGACCCGGGACACAGCCGTGGGGCACGCACCCGAGGGATCTGTCTTGTGCCGCTTGCGCTCCTTCCTCACGTACACGGGGGGCAGCTTGGCCTCTGGGATGGGCGTGGCCTCATACATGAGGCACATGACCGAGTCGATGTACACGTCGTTGTCATCCTGGGGCGGGGTGGGTGGGGTCCAGAGCTGCAGAGACACCCCTGTCAGATGCAGAGCCGCACAGGGCCGGCGGCTCGGGCACAGCTGCGGGCGGCTACTTACAGGCATGACCTCTGTCTGTCCGTCCGCATCTTCGTAGATGTATTCCTGTGCAAAGTGGACACGTTTCAAGACCCAGCCAAGGTCAGCCTCCTGCTGTGCAGCACCAACCATCGCTCCACTCAGGAAGTCTCTGGAGTGGGTCTGAGCAGCATGCCCGGGACCAGGGGCTACCCGTGGCTGGCAACCCGCTGCTGGGAAGCCAGCACCTAGCTGTGTGTCCCTCGAGCACCGGAGGAGAGGCGGGGGTACGGGCGCCAGGCCATACCATGCTGTAGGCGTCCTCCCGTGTGTAGGTGAGCAGCTCCGCCTCCTCCTGCTCCCGCTGCAGCTGGGCCTCCCTCTCCTGCAGGGTCTTGGCGTTGTGGGCCTCCCAGTCCCTCACCGACGTCATGACCACATCCTGGTGGGAGGTGGTGGGAGACAATCAAGACCAGAGCCGGCAGTGCTGACTCCAGCGGCGCGCGCAGAGCCTGGCTGTCCCCGACAGGAGTGGCTTGGCCCACACCCTGGGGAGTCCTCTGTGGTTGCCAAGCTGCTTCAAGGTGGACAGGTGGACGGGACTATGGAGGGACAGGTGAGGCCGCAAGTGCCTGAGCAGCCTCTGAGGGCTTCACTTCAAGGAGACTGTACTGTGGATTGGGCTTTGTCCTTCCAATTTAATGAAATCACATTTGCTGCGAATCAAAGCAAGACTCAAAACATGTGAAACTATTGAAAAGTTCACTCTTACCTCACTATTTCTCTCTCTTTCTTGGTCAACAGTCGTATGGAATAATTCCAGATAATTCAAAGCATACTTTTCAATCGGTGTGAGCTATTTCAAAAACATATTTTTTGAATAGTGTTAGTAGCAACTTAACAAAGATCACAAAAGTTCCTTACAAAATCTGCTCACCAACATGCCAACCTACAAGGCGACTGCTCTAAGTCAAAGCAAACAAAGCGCAGTCCTCAGAGTGCCCGCCTGTCGAGGAGTCTGCTGCGGAGAGCCCCGCACCTGCTCCATGAAGTCTGCCAGCTCCTCCAGCTGTGACGGCTCCTCCTCGCACCTGCAGCCACCCCCATCCGAGGTCGACAGGCCCACGCTCTCTCCAGGCACGGCTTCCTCTGCGGCCTTCTGGGAATCTTCCTCTAGATCCTCGATGCTCTTGAGGGCCTGAAGAGAGACTGCCTCAGACCACCGAGTGCCGTCCAGCAGGGGCGACTGTGTGGCGGCACGCCATTTCCTGAGGGCCTGGCCCCTGTGGACCCACCAGGCTCCCAGGGATGTGGGAAGCAGATGCAGGGAACCTTGGGGTCAGGGGGTCAGGCACTGGACAGTGACATGGGTCATATGACGTTGCCTGTGTGCACAAATGTGTCATGACAAACCCCCCGGCTGTGTGTGCTCTGATGAGCCAGTTGGACCCCTTCAGGGCCCTCCAGAGCTGCTCTCCAGCTGGACAGGCAAACCTGGGGAGGAGCAGAGCGTGGCACAGCCCAGGGCCAGTGCAGGCAGTCCACCTCCACGGGGAGGTGGTGTGGCCTCATCATCCAGCCCTGGGGCCAGGGACCATCCTGCACAGAAGAGCGCAGTCCCGCCCACACCAGCTCACCCTGCTCTGCAATGGGCCAATTACACAGCCGTCGCCGTCCACTCCAGGACAGCCAGGCGCAATTGAGCATAGCTGCCCCCGAGCTGGGCGCAGCTGGTGGTCAGGAGACTTCAGTTAGAGCTGCTTCCTGCATCCAGGGCATCAGACAAGATCTGCCAGGGCTCAGGTCCCATCCAGCTCATGCTGCACTAGAAACCGTTCCCAGTGAGACAACAGAGGTACCATGTGGCTCAGACAATCTTTTTCTGGCACAGGGTTCAAACCCAGGGGTGCTCCACCAGGAAGCCCCAGCTCTTTTGTTGTCTGAGACAGGGTCTTATTAAATCACTGAGGCTGGCCTGGAACTGGCCGTCCTCCTGCCTCAGCCTCCCGAGTGACTGGGATCACAGGCATGGCTGCTATACCTGGCAGCATCTTGAGCAGAACTTGAAAAAAGCAAGCGCTATCAAGAGAAGACTTGAACCCTCAGGTGACCAGGGACTTCTGCTCACCAAAAACAGCACTGAGGAAAGCTGACTGAAACACACACCTTGAACACGTACCATCTTTACTGCCAAATACTGTTTAAATCTCCAACTGTTTAAAAGTAAAAAAGTGAAAGCTCTAAGAAAAGAAAACCACAGAATGGTGCTGCACATATACCCAGCCCAGGCCTCAAGGTCAAACCACACAAAGAACTCCAGCAGCCGTTAAGAAAGACAGAGGACCCAGCTGGGCATTGGGGGTTGGGGGCATGCCTATGATTCCAGAGACTCGGGAGGCTGAGGCAGGAGGACTGCAAGTTTGAGGCCAGTCTGAGCAACTTAGACTCTCTTTCAAAATAAAAAGGGTAGGGGTGTAGCTCGGAACCCAGGGGTGGAGCACCCCTGGGTTCCAGAAAAAAAGGAAAAAGGAAAAAAAGACAATCCAATTGAAAACCAATAGGGAAACCTGACCACCTTAGGTGGGGCAGGTGGAAGAGCCTTGCCTAGTACATGCAAAGCCCTGGGCTGGACCCCGTACCATGGAGGCTGGGGAACTATCGAAACTGCCGTGAACACAGCAGGTGTTCAATGTATCACCAGCAGCAAGGTGCAGATGAGAGCTGCTGCGGAAGACCTTCGGGGGACCCCAGGCCAGCACCCAGCACCAGAGGGCACAAGATGCGGTAGGTGAGGAAGGGCCCACGCGCATCCTCTGCACACCACAGGCCGCCCCCGGCAGCCACAGTGCGCGTCTGCTGGCCCACCTGCAGGACCCCAGGGCGAGTACGCATTCACCTCCGTTCACACGCACAAGACCCAGGAGAGCTTCAAACAGCCCATCACATCAGGGCAGCAGGTCTGAGTGACAAGCCAGGTGCCACACAGCAGAATGCTCCCCAGCCACACAGCCAACAGACCCTCACAGCGAGCAGGAGCCCGCCAAGGTCCGCTTACACCAAGCTCAAAACTAGCTCTGGGTGGTGACCGGGGTGACAGCGTGTGCGTCACCTTGTCAACACAGCCAGCTGGAGCTGGTGAGCACGTGCTCTGCGCATCTCACACCTCACAGAAACCGTCCTCAGGCTGCTTCTAGGCATGGTGGCCCAGCGGCGAGCCCTGCAGCCACGCCTCCAGCACAGCAAAGCTCCAGGTGCACCCAGCAGGACCGCCACGATGGAAAGGGCCACTCCACCTGTCTCCCCTCACACCCACGGCAAGTGCCACCCTGCCACTGCCTGCTCTGGCCCCCGGGCTGCCCTGGGCCTGCTGTGACCCAGCCGCAACACAGGAGCTAGAACAAGTGCTCCACGTGAGGTCAGGGCAGGTCCCCACAGGATGGACCCCACCAGGGTCCTTCCCAGACAGGCCTCACCCCCAGCCCACACAGGCTTCCGGGCGGCCACATTGGTCAGTTGAGAGAATCTCGTCACTCTCCTCACTAGAAGGTGAGCTTCGTCGAGGGGGACTCCCACACCTGTCCACTACTGTCCCCACTGCCCGACGGTGCCTGGCATACAGGGAGACACTGAGAATGGTGGAAACACGGCTGCCCCTCTGACCAGACCAGACGGGCTATGAGGCACGCCCTCTGCCTGCATCCTCCCAGCCACGGAGACTCTGGGAACTGCTCTCCTGTCACCACCTCCTGCCAGTGTCACCTGTCTTTAAACACGAGGTAGGGCTGCAAGGCATGCCCTCAGTGTGCACCCTCCCAGGCACGAAGACCTCTGGGAGCTGCTCTCCCTGTGACCACCTTTAAACACAACAAGGTAGGACCAGACCTCCTGCTACAGAACCATCTCCAAGACACTCTGGGGGAGGGAAATCACACATAGCAAACTTCTGGAAGGGAATGCGAGAACGCGCCGTCTCAGAGCGGGAAGGAGGGTCCAGCGGGAAAGCCGGCTTCTTGCTGTCGACTCAGTCTGCCAGTTCTCAGTGCCCAACAGCCTGTGAGCCAATGTGGCTCTGCGTGGCCAGCAGGGCCTGGAGGGGAGGGCAGAGTGCGGGGACCACACAGGCAGGGTCTGCACACCCACAGTCCATTGCTCACGACTTTCCAGAAGAAAAGCTGGGAGGCCAGTGGCCACCTGCAGCCAATGGCGAATGAGAGTGGCAGACACTCAGTGCTTCCCTGGCAGGGGCACTGGGAGGCAGGCCCCAGAAAGAGGGTCTGGAGGGAAGAAGCCCCTCCCTACCCTCCCTAACAGGGCGGGGGCGGGAGGGCGCAGGAGCTCAGGGAGGAGGGTGGGCAGGGGGCCTGTGCGCCGTCAGGAGCAGGGCAGAGTGGTCCCTGGTGCAAGCCCAGGATGTGTCCACACAGCTGACCACCCAGGGGCACCCCTAAGAGCCCCGTCCCTGCACTGGACGAGTGAGATGTCAAGTGACCCGTGACACCTAACCAAGTGGGGACTAAGGAGGTGTGTGCTGAGCTCTGTCCCCACGCCTTCAGCACCAGCTCTACCCAGGGCCGGGAGGCCATGTGGGGCAGGGGCCGCTCCAGTCAGAGGTACCTTAGAAGACGCAGTGGACAGCAGACGCACCCCAGGCTCCTTCCCTCCACACCCTTTGTGCTCCTTCAGCCCCACAGCAGGGGGACGGCAGAGAAGGAGGGCAGGCACAGGGCAGGAGCCAGGGATGAACACTCAGAAGTCCGCTAAGGGCATGTGCCAGTCACCAGGCCCCCAGGACCTGTGCCCAGGGCATGCAGGAAGACCCGCCTGCCCTCACCTCTATGAATGGCCTTGCGATCTTGGGCGCGATTGTCTCGCTGACAGAAGGCTCCTGAGAGAGCACCACGAACTCCTCGGCCTTCACTGGGAAGCCAGCGTCGTCCAGCGGGGAGTGAACCTCAAACAGCTCCTGGATGGTCCGCTGCACACCAAGGACCGGTCACTGCAGGAAGGCAGGCCCCCCACCAAGCCCACTGCCACACGCCGCCCTCCTCCCCACACGGGCGCAGGCATACCTGCGTCAGGAAGGCCATGGAGTAGTCGTTTCCCTGTGCAGCCACTTCCCGAATCAGGTCCTTCGTTCCATTTTTCAGCAGTTTTTCTTCAATAGAGTTGCCACTCACAAGCCTACGCACAGAAGGCCGCCTGAGACCTGGGATGTGTGGCCAGGAGGGCAGGTGCGGGGGGTGGGGCTGCGCCACTGTCCCTCCAGCGTGGCTCCCATGTGGGGGCCCCAGCGTGCCAGGCTCTACCCGGGATGCAAATCTTCGCCCTGCAGGACAGCGAGCGGCCAGGCCCACAGCAACTGCTGCCCTCGAGTGACAGGCAGGGGGATGGGGGCCTGTGAGTGACCCAGGCACACCCACCTGTCACCTTCCAACGATGCCTCTCTGCTTTAAAATTCTAAACGCTAAACCCAAGAAGGCTCAAATAATTAAAAATTTTCAAAAGAGAACAAGTGGAATTTTTCCAGAAATTCCAAGATAAGGAACCCAAATGGACACCATCAAGGAGAAATGGACAGAAAGTGATGGAGTCAGAAGTACCCGAGGAACTCGATGCCCAGGGCCACAGAGAGGAGGAGCCGTGAGCAGCCAGCCCTGGAAGAGCTCCTGGAAGGAAGGCCCTCTCTCATGCTGACGCCTGCCCAGGAGACCCGACAAAAACATAAAGGGGAAGGAAATCCACCTGGATCAGTGCGACCCCGCCCCCCGCCTGGGCCTGCAGCAGGGAGCAGAGCACGCCCCAGCAGCGCCACCACACCCAGCTAAGCAGGCAGCTCCACCTCTGCCCGGGAGCCCTCCTCCAGGTGAAGGACCTCCATCTGCAGCGCTAGGGCGCCTCCTGCCTCCTGGGTGGCGCCTGAGCCACACTGGGCAGCACACCACAGAACCCTCAGGCCAACTGCCATCACACTGGCTGCTCGATGCAGAGGGCGGCCGTCCCTGACGACGGCAGCCAAGTGCCACGTGGCGAAGCTGCAGCCAGCAGCCTCACACTGTGGGGACATCCCATGGCACAGATGCAGGGCCAAAGAGACATCACTTGGTTTCCACAGGCCTTTCTGCGCCGCTTCAGGAAGGGCTGGGTGGCCCAGGCCCGGTGGTGGTGGTCCCTTGGCACGCCTACAGGAGCTCAGCTCCCGTGGCCACTCGCCTGTCTGTACACGGCAGAGGTCTTGCTGCCTCCGGGGAGCTGGCTGTTCCAGCCACTCTGCTCCCGAGCACTCCTTCCCACACCTGGGCTCCTCCCTCCACCTCTTCCTTCTCCAGGGGCTTGGGGACTGCAGGCAGCACTCCCAGTCTGACCCTCACCCACCAGCCTTTGCTTCCGGCGTCCTCCTGCTGTGCCGACTCTGTTTTGTCCCATAGGTATGCCCTTCCTCCCTGCCCCGGTTTTGCTGCTGAGGCTGCAGAACTGCCTCCTGGACACTGCTCACCCTCAGGGTCTGCACGGTGCCAGGTTCTGAGGTGGCAACAGTGGCCAAACACACCCTGGCCTTCGGGGCAGCTCAGTGCATGGACACCCCATGAACGAGCAGCAGGCCATTGCCCCTCAGAGACTCACAAACACACGCATCCTTTCTGTTTTCTCTAATTAGCTGTGTTTGCCAGTCACACTTTCTGTGCTTGAAGGTAATGACCAATCTAAACTCTCTCGCTGGACGGTTGATATTTCACAACAGTGGAAACAACCCAAACCACGACCACCCACACAGGCTGCGGGTGCTCCAGGGAGGCGGCAGCTCCCACCCACGCCTCCACACGGTCCTGTCCACACTGCCACCCAGGCCTCACCTGTATATGTGGATGTCCTTGCACCTCCCGATCCGGTCGCACCACTCCTGGGCCTTGGCGTCCATCACTGGATTGAGGTCGTTGTCATAGAAGACCACGGTGTCTGCCTCCACGAGGCTGATGCCCGTGGCCCGGCTGTGGGTGGAGAGCAAGGCACAGAAAACCCGCCTGTCCCTGTTGAAACTCCGCATCAGCTCCTGCAGGAGACAGACGCCCATTCAGCACGCCCAGAGCCCGGGCGGGAGGCCGCCTCTGACACTCACCACACCAGTGCTCCCACGCCACGCCTGCCATCCAACCTGGGCAGCCAAGCAAGACCCTGTCTCAAGACACGGCAGAATGAGGGCAGGGCACAGCCCCGCGGTCGGTCGGGTGCTGGCCTCGCAGGCACAAAGCTCAGAGCCATGAAGCAGCAGCACTGCTTGGTGTGGCTCCATATGACATGTGTCCATGGAAGGTGACACCATGTGTCACCCCTCACACTTTCACTCTCTGCCTGCCAATCACCTTCTGCTGCCATCAAAAGCACCTCTCGACACTTGAGTGTCATAGGAAGGGCAGCAGAGCTGCCTCCCGCACCTGGGGTTCACTGTCAGCTCAGTCTGTAGGCCCCACAAGAGAGCAGAGTCTTGTGGGGAGGGTACGTGCTTTCTCTTTATCCTCAGGCAATGCCAGAGCACTTTACCAGCAAAAAAGCCCCTGGAGTAAGGCTGAGGACGCAGGAAGAGCAAACCACCACCACTGAAATGGCAATGTGAGACAGCGCCTCCTCTGTAGAGTATTTCCACACCAAAACAAGACCTTTGAGTTAACAGATTCTCTGCCTTCAAAACACTACATAAAATTTGCAGAACGACTGCCAAGAACACCAGCTAGCTGACCCCTCTGGACCGTCCCTGTGCATGGGCACCAGAGGAGACCCTGCACCTGCTGAGGGACACGGGGCAGGTGGAGGCCCCCATCCACACCCTGCTCTCTGCACACGGCGTACTGCTGCTGTCACAGGTGAGTCCTGGGCGCAGGGTGGCTGGGTCAGGCATCTGTCCCCTCAAGGTGAACTACACACTTGCCCTGCTGCCTTTTGGAAAGTCACTCCTATGGTTGGATGTGAAGTGTCCCCCAGAAGCTCACATGTGAGCCAGTGCAGGAAGGTTCAGAGGAGAGACGACTGGGTCTCTGAGCCTGGACCCAGTCAGTGAGTCAGTCCCTGGAGGGACTGAAGTGGTGGGTGTGGCTGAAGGAGGTGGGAACTGGGGCGTGCCTATGGGGTATACGTTTTTAACTGCAGAGTGGAGTCTCTCTGCTTCCTGATAATGCAAGCCGCTCCCCTCTGCCACACTCTTCCACCATGATGTTCAGCCCCACCTCAAGCCCTAAGGAATGGAGCTGGCCTTCTAAGGACTAAGACCTCTGAAACTGTGAGTCCTCAAACCTTTCCTCCTCTATAATTGTACTCGTCAGACCGTTTAGTCACAGCAGCGAAAGAGCCGACTTAAATTAGTGCACATGCCCACCAGCACACTCAGAGGCGCCCTCAAGTCCAACGAAGTCAGAACGCTCTTTAGCAAATCTGATATGTGACAACTAGGCACGATGCTTCAACCTGCACCTCTCCTCCTCTAAGTTACCAGAGCCACCTGCTCAAGTATGCCACATGGTTCAACAGTGACTGCCTGTCACCGCCTTGTCCTGAGAACCCACCTGCCGGAAACATCAAGGGAGGAGATGAACTTACCAGGGCTCACACATCGGGGAGGATCAGAGTCTACACAGGACACAGAAATGAGGTCAAGAGGAGGTGATGCGAACAATGCCGCTGGGTCACAAATGATGGAAGGGAACACATTTCTCACCTGCCGCTGTTCACTGTTGGCATTTTCGTCAATTCTTACGTAGGTGAGATAATGGAAGTTCAAGAACATTTCCAAAATGTCTAACATGAGAACCATCTGTGATAAAATCAGCACCCGACGTCCCTCGGACTTCAGCTTCTGCAGCAAGACCGCCAAAGCTTCTAACTTTCCTAGGAAACAAAACACCAAGAGCCCCCTGCAGCGCAGCAGACAGATTTGACACGCAGCAACCACGTGGGCAGGGCGTCCGTGTACCTGAGTCAAACTGCACCAGCCTCAGCTCGGGGAACTGCAGTGAGCGCAGGGCGGTCAGCTGCCGCAGCTGCTGGACATACGGAGCAGTGTGCTCTCTCAGGCGCTGCCTCAGGGCCTGCAGCCTGCGGCGGAACAGGGCGGGTGGCTTGGCCACCCACAGGGAAGGGGGTGCGGCCACCACTGGAGGGATCACGCAGGCCACCCTGTGGAGCAGGAAGCACAAAGCACAAGCCGTCACTCGTGGCACCTAGGGCCCTGAACGGAAGAGGGCAGCGCTGTCTGGAGACAAGTGTGGCAGAGAAAAAGGGCACAGGATTCAGGAGCACCACCCTGCATGGCACTGGCAGCCTGACAGTGCAGGCGAGGACGGCCACCTAGGGGCCACTTCAGACAGCTCAGGCTGCAGCACCAGCTCGGGGGTCACAGGCCAGAGCTGGCTCACAGGTGGCCCAGGCTGCCCAAAGCTCCTATCCAGCTGGGATATGGGGCAGAGGAACACTGTACCTCAGATGTGACCCTAGGGCAGACACCATGCAGAGGTGGGGGTGCAGGGACCCTGCTGGCAGCAGGACCATGCCACAGCCTGACCCCTCCGGGTCACCTGCACCAGAAAAGCCCTTCCCGTGAGCGGCAGCTGAAGCTGGGCTTCCAGTGACTGGCCCCCAGTTGTGTTCACATGAAAGGCTGTCTACGGTCTGCAAGGACAGCAGCACTTGAAAGCAAGAAAAGTCCACAAGAACAAGAGGCCACTGGCCGATCACACGCAGGCTGGGAGCAGCTGGCACTGGCCTGCTCGGCCCTGGGAGTCTCCAGGTCTCCTTCCTCCCGTCAGCTAAAGCCCTGATCTGAGACCCACGAGCTGAGCTCAGGGTCTGGGGCGGCAGAACTTCCCCTTGGTCGGGGAGTAATGGGAAGAGCGCAGCCTCTCGGAGGAAACAGTCCCAATGCCCTCCCACATGCAGGGCTGCCCTGAGGCCAGCGTCCTGGGCAGAAGCAGACTGGCTCCCATGAGCACAGGCCCACGGGCCGTAGCACTCCAGCCACTCAGCCTTTCCTTGACCAGTGCCTGCTGAGCTCATATGCGTGTGGGCATTCCAGAAGGCTTTTCCAAAGGGGCAGGAGGAAGCTGAGGAGCAGCACAGGACACGGTGTGCCGTGGCCCTGCCCCCATCATTGCTGATGCTCACAAAGGGCTGCCCAGCCATGAACAGACCCCCCAAATGGCTTCCAACACTCCTAATGGGCAACTTGGGGAGAGGAGTAGCCTCCTGGCACAGGAGGGAAGGTGCCAGGATACCGCGCTATGAGGGAACAGAGGCCGAGGCCCTCCCTGTGCTCCACTTACCTGTCCAGGACGTCCTGCAGAGTCTCCTGGCGGCGATCCAGGCTCAGGATCAGATCGCCCGCACTTCTGGAGGGGGTCGAGGGAAAGCTTACTGGCCCCGCCCTCTTTCCCAGGCTGCGGTCAGCAGATGGGGACCAAAGCAACCTTCCCCGGCCAGGCAGGGAACAGATGCGAAGCAAGTCCCTGCCGTACACTGGAGCCTGGGAGCAGTGCCGCTCGTTGACAAAATGGACCTGGTCCAGCCGCTCTTTCAGAAGCCTGGTCTTCTCCTCCTTCAGCAGAAACACGGTGAAACACGGTCACTGCAGCAACGGCGTGGCCGCGCATCCCCACCCTGCGCACCCCCACCCTGGGCACCCAGCCCAGCCCCAGAGTCAGTGTGCACAGCCCTGGGAGCAGGGAGCACCAGGACACAGGAGTTGAGTGTGTGGAGCTCAGGAGGACTTCTGACCCAGAGCTCAAGGTGATTCCTTTCACTAGTTATGTGTGCTGTAAATCAAAATTCTGGGGATCCCTTGAGCCCTCCAAAGCAAGACGGCAGTTCTCTGGAGACTGAGTGTCCTCCAGTACCTAAGGAGGCTCAACTCTGGTCAAGTCTGCTCATGGGTCAGCATTTTCCAGGGCCAACCTCCCGGGATGGTCTGGAACACAGCATGTACCCACTGGCAAGCGGCCACCCTGGCTCTGAGGCAGCATCTCCCGTGGGCTGGCCAGAGTGCTGTCAGTGCCCAACTCGAGGCCTCCTCATTTCATCTGGACCCAGGCCCCTGGCGGCTGCAGGCCCTGCCCTCCAGTCACTGGGCCCTGCACAAGCTGCCTCTGCATTCCTGGGGACCCGTGGCAGAAAGCCACAGAGCACAGGCTTTGGGCACTTTGGGCTGACACTCCGACCACTGTGATGGGCACCAGGAGAGGCTGGATGAAGCAGGGCTCTGCCCTCCAGGCTGGCTACCTCAGGACTAACGCTGCCTCTTGCCACACTGCTGTGCCATTCAGCCACAGCAGGAGAAACGGTGGAAGCCCCGTGGGGCAGACCTCTTGACCTACCCAGGTGTTTTTAGAACCGTGGAGGAAAAGGTTTGGGAGGAAGCATACCCAAGAAACTGGGATGGAGGCCTGTACTCTGCTGGGGTCGATTCCCAGCTCACGAGATGCACAGTGTGACTAAGCTTTACGTGTGACCCTTGCCCGTTCAGGGCATCCCCCCATTAGGAAGGTCGGCTTTATGATCATCAACACATGGTCGTGCGTGTATTCGTCTTGGGAATACTGGACAAAAGAGAACTATTGCTTCATGAGAAGAGACTGCAGAAAACTAGACCAGGTGTGATTTTTGGAGCCATCCCTCGATGTTCAGTTAATACCAGCCACAATGTCACATGCCCCAGGCTGAAACTCAGACCACAGGGAGGACAGCCTGGAGGGTCACAGGGCCTGTCAGCGAGCAGGCCTCCCCGACAGAGGCCTGGCGCTGTGCCTCCCCTGCCCTGAGGGTTCCTGTTCACAGATGCACAAGGAGAATGATGAATCAGCTCCCAGCGTGGGAACTGCTAACGAAAAGGGAACGCGATGGAAAGAAAATGCCTTGAAAAACAAGATGCATTATAAAAATAAAGAACTCAACCCAAGGCTCTGCAGCTCAAGGAGAGTGAGCTTCTGACGTTCACAACCACCAGGATCACAGGCACCTGCGCTGTGGACGGACGGCACGGCAGCTTCTGAAGGCTGCCCAGCGCCATGACCACAACCCCAGGACGCGCCCACCACCTAGGCCTTACCTGGGTTGGTCCTCCGACAGGGGAGGCTGGCTTGGAGGCCAGCCCAGGTTCCCCCACAGCCATGGCGTTCACTGCCACTCGCCCAGGGACTCCAACTACAAATGCACAAAGAGCACTTAGTGGGGGAGCCAAGCGTGGTTCCAGTTCAGTCACAGCCTGCACAGAACCAGGAGCTCTGGGGCAGGGGCGGCGGCTGGCTCCCCATTCCCAAGAGGCCAGAGGAGCTGGTTCTGCAGTGCTCGGATGTGGCACATGACTCAGGTGGCACTCATGGGGACACTGGGCATGTCTTGTCCCCCCTCCCTGGCCTTGCAGCCCCCTCAAGCCCACACTGGTGGAGCACCGCAGGCAGACAGAGGCCCCACATGGAGAGTGGGAGGCTGGGACCTCAGGAGACACCAGCAGGGGACGGACAGGAGCTGGGCCAGTCAGAAAGGAATGGAAGCCTGCAGCGTGGGCCCCAGAGAGCTCAGCAGGCTCCTCAGTATTATCTGCGGAACGTTAGCATGCAAAGATTCTCATGGTTCCCAGAGTCTCCTGTTAGAACTAGAGGGAAGCTGGTCATACTGAACCAACGCCTGTGGAGCAAGAGGACAGACCAAGCAGACACTGTGACCCACCTATGGAAGCAGAGGTGGTGAGAGCGGGACTCTGAGGAGCAAAGGCCCTGTGGCCAGAGACCCACAAATGCCTCCTGATCACTCAGCAGTCAGGAGGAGGCTGTGGGCCACGCCCTCCCCCTGCTCAGAACACCCTACCTTGTGGGGTCAAGGGTGCAGGGCTGGGGCCGCTGGCCGGGGGCTTGCTTCCCAGGGCGCCGTGCACAGTGCCCGCCTGAGACATGGTCTGCATCACCACAGGGCCAGGGGCTCGCAGGTAGGGCTGCCCAGGGGCAGAAACGATCTGGAGGACACTGCCTGCAATCACACGTCGGCCAGGGGTCAGACAGCACAGGAGCATCGCAGCCACACACTGTCACTCCCAAGCCAGAGGACCAACGAGTCCACGACTGGAGACCCCAAGTCCAACCACAGAACCAAGAGGGAGCAACGGGACCCAGTGCAGTGGCCCCGCTGCACAGCACCCCGCCACAGCACCTCGCAGCGCTGGGGCGGGGGGGCGGGCTCAGAGGGAAGCCACCCCCAGGCCCTGCACCTCCAGTCAGGGCCAAGAGGGCAACGGCCTGCAGAGAAGCTGGCCGTGACGCAGGCCCCACTGGGCCGCACAGGAGCCGCCACTGACTTGCCATACCTGCCTCGGCCTCCCACGCCTGCCCCCAGAAACGCTCCCCAGCCTGGCCAACAAAACCAGAGTGCTCCTGGGGAGCCCTGCTTCTGAGGCCCCAATACTGGGAAGGAGGGACTGGGCCTCCTAGAGCGGCTTCTCCCCCGACAGGAGCCCTGCCCTGCTGAGCCTTCCCCAGGGCAGCCTTCCCGGGGAAGCTGCAGCAGGGACGTTGCCTGGGCTGAGGGACCCCGCTCCTGACCCCAGCCTGGACTGACAGGCAGGCAGCTGGCACCACCTCGGGGAGGAGCCAAAGCCACTAATGGCTGCCGTGCAGTCGCTGGAGAGGAATCTTGTTCCCATCCTTAAAAGCAGCAACTAGACAGGCATGCTGCTCTCAGCCAAAGGCCTGGGATTCAAATGAACATCCAGAAGCGGGTGGTGTGCCCCCAGCTGCTCAGGAGGCCGAGGCAGGAAGCTCACCCAAGCCCGGGAGTTCAGGGCCTGCCTAGGCAACACAGGGAGATCCCACTTCAAAACAAAAACAAAGCAAAGCAAAAGTCATTTGTATGTGAAAGAAAATCCTTTCTCTCACATAAACCACCAGCGCAGTGGCCTATTTAAAAAAATTCACCCACACTTCTATAGCAAATGTCTCTCCACTGATTTACAAAATAAGTCTCTTTCCAGAGCAGAGGCCATTAACAAAAATGACTACAGCACCTGGCATACGGCTAGTAGCCAGAAACCAGACGGCTAGTGAATGCTACCCACTAGTCCCCTACAACCCAAGAGGCGGGACTTGTTCACTCCCAGGTGAGTACCCTCAAGGGCCCAGATCCCTCACCAAGCCACCCGTGGGTCACGGCCCGGGCATGGTGCCAGCCTGGCATGGGCTCCTCACCTTGCAGCTGCAGGGGTTGACCCGCCGTGAGTTGCCGCAGCTGGCTGTGTGACAAGGTGAACTTGTTCCCCTGGAACTGCAACGTCACGGGTGTCTCGGGCTGTGCCACGCGGCTCTGGGGCCCTGCGATGGATGCCAGCTGAGCTATCTTTACCACTTCTCCACCTGTGGAAACGCAGAGGCGGAGCTGAACTAAGGCTGCTGGGAGATGTCAGGGACTGTCACTGATCTGCCCATCACTTGTGAATAACGACCAGCTGCAGCAAACTCGAGCCTCGCCAGACACAGCCTCCCACCAGCGGACAGAGCTGCCTCAGCAGAAAGGAGGAAGCAATGGGGACGGAAGGTCTCAGTGGTTGGCTCACGGAACCATAATTGGTAGGGATTTCAGATGTCAGATGTTAATACTACTAAAGAGCATTTCCCCCACATACTAAAAAAACCAAACATCTAAAGTGGAAATCTACTTGTAATAAACCTAGAAACCTGGTATCAACCTCAACTTTGGAGAATTTTCAAAATTTGAAAAAGGACATGTCAACTTAAGCTCAGAGAGGCAAATAAGATTACATTAGACAAAAAGAACAAATGACTGGCTCCCTAACAACCATATTTTCAAACTTGGGGAAGTGTCTAAATAAATCAGTTACAAATAAAGCTTGAAGAGAGAAAGCCTCCAACCAACTGGAATCAGACTGCAGGGTTAGCAGAAGGTGTGCTGTAAAAAGACGTGCACCTCAGCCCTGTGAGCACTGCTTTGAAAACACAGCTGTCTGTCATCAGAGGTGCCAACGGGGAACAGCTCACTCAGGCCGTCACTGCCCAGCAGCTCGCAGGCTCTCATCCACCCCTGGCACCCGAGGGTGAGTGTTCCTCCCCGGGAAACTCATGCAGAATTATTAGTGACACCATGAAGAGAAGGATTAGTAAGGACAGGAAAATTCCAAGGATGTCTTGCCACAGAAGAGCCATGGACAAGGGGAAGTGGAGGCAGGAGACAGATCTATGTGCAGAGATTCAAATCCCCGTCAGCCTCCTCGATCCGCAGGTGACGGCGACCAGGTGAGGCAGAGTGTGGCTCCACCCACTGCACTCGTTCCCCACGGCAGCCCCTCGCGGCACAGCAACTGGCCTCAGGGCAAGCAGGGCCTTTTCCCTGAGCGCCGCCCAGGACGGCCATGCTAGGTTGACGAGGGAAGAGCCTGGAAGGGGGTGGTGGGCTCTGCACCTCCTGCCTGGGTGGCTCCCTCCGCCCTTCCCGGCTCACAGGAAGGCCTCGCCAGGATTTGGTCAAATGACAAACTAAGTCCCCGAGGCAGCATCAGAGAAACACATCGCCCGTGACACTTCCAGCAGGAGGACGCAGTCTGCGTGGCTCTGCAGCTCCCAGTCCCGCCGCCGCAGCAGGAGCTCCGCACTGGGAGAGCGGCGAAGCTGCCACGTTCCGGCTGCCGCATCAGGACGAGGCTCTCTGCCGGCAAGGGCTCGCTCCAAGCTTACACCTGGCTGCCCACGAGGGCCGAGGGGCCCCGGCCCCCCACGCTCTACCACGCGCCCTATGGCCGAGGGCTGACGGAGCAGGGCCTCGGCAGGCACCGGGGAGGTGCTGACCTGCACGCCAGCGTGGCGAAGGCGCAGGAGGAAAGCAGAGCCAAGAGGGACGAGGAGAAAGTGCAGAGAGGAGCAGGGCCCAGACGCAGCCTCTGGAGAGGCCCGCCTTCTGGCAGACACCCTGCTCGAGGCAGTGCCAGGCCGGGCCGAGGGACAGACAGAGGCAGTGGACAGCAAAGGCTCTTCAGAGTTCCCGAGATCCTGACACTGCTCGGGGCAGCGAGAGGCAGAACCGAAGGCAGGGCCACTTACTGGGCAAGCGCGCCTGGGCCTGTGAGGTGAGCACCAGCCGCTGGGGCGGCGCGCTCTGCCCGGCTGCCAGCGAGGGGGCCTGGGGCGGGGGCGGGGGCGGGCCTGGGGCGCAGGCAGGGGCCGCGGCCTGAGCCCGTGGTCGCACAGGATGGGCTGGGCCAGCTGCCGGGCTGGAGGTCG
The DNA here is from genome assembly GCA_020662805.1 of Glaucomys volans. Lineage (NCBI taxonomy): Eukaryota > Metazoa > Chordata > Mammalia > Rodentia > Sciuridae > Glaucomys > Glaucomys volans. The sequence goes on along the minus strand of JAJEJO010002826.1, from coordinate 206,420 downwards.
AGGCGGGCTGGTGTCGGGTACTGGCGGAGGCCTGCGAGGTCTGCAACGGGGCTGCTGCAATCGATAAGTCGGTTTGTGCAAAGCCGTTAGGGTTCTTCTCAAGGCAGATAAAGCACACAGACGTTACTGCACTGTCCTCACGCGAAGCCCTCTCCGAGACGACCAGGATGGAGGGGCCCACAGTCCTCAACCGAGAGGCCACCACCATGCCGGGGCCACCTGGGCATACAGCTTCTCCCCGGGAGCAGGCTGGGCAGAGCCATGCCTGCCATACTATTCCCCACATGAGCAGAGCATCGGAGGGCGTCTGCGCTCATCAGTGCAGCCTGGCATCTGCTTACCTCGAGGAATAGGTGGCCTGACGCGGGGGCCTCCATGGAGGCCAAGATGCCACACCTGCGACCCTCTGCCACCTAGCCCTATCCGTCCTCAAGGGAGCGCCAGCAAGGCGGAAACGATGGCGCTGCATGACGACAGCAGGTGTCCCAGCAGCGTTCTGAGCCCTCAGCCAAGGCGGCCATCTTCATCACCGTGTTCTCAGCCCAGACCCCAGAGAGGCTCTCACATGGGGAGGGGGAGCCCAGCGTGAGAAGTGGAATGGCCACACCTCCTGAGAAGAGGCTCAGCACGCCGACCCCATAGGAACTTGCTACGGAGCCTGGGCACGGGGCAGGGGGGGGGGGGGGCCGGCTCGGACCCAGGGAAGGTACCTTTCACATCCGGGTTCGCAGAGAAGGTGGCAATCGGTGGCCGTCCGCGGGCTTGGCCCTGTGGAGCTGCAGCAGCTGCGCTGGCGGTTGCCGTCCGGGGTGGGTGGGTGCTGGGGAACGCCACGGTGCGACCCTCGGGCTTCTGGCCGTACTGCACAGGCTGAAACAACCTGGACGCCCGCAGCCAGGCCAAGACGTGCATCAGCGGGCTGCAGGGAGCTCAGGCTCCACCGGGCGGTCCCGGAGGCCTGGGAAAAGCTGCACTTGAAATTGGTGTGTGGACCCTGACTCTTGGTGACAATGGGGATAGACGTGATCTAAACTGTTTAAATAAACACTAGTGTGGATGAGAAGAAAGTGTCGTGCACAACACACAGTATGTGACAGCAAAGAGAGAAGAGCCACCTGAGGAGAGTAGTGACCCAGGGCTCAGGGAAAGGACGGAGGGCAGAGCCACTACACCATGGTGCGGGAGTGGAGGGGAAGGCAGAGCCACTACACCATGGTGCGGGAGTGGAGGGGAGCTGCCTCGCCTCTCCACAGGGCTGCTGCCTGAGGTGGCACCACAATGGAGCCACCTCTCCCTTACCTAGGAATGGAAGGGACAGAGGTGGGCAGCCGCCTCAGCTTTCTAGCCCAGAGGAGCACGGGGCTCAGCTTGGGCACTGCCCAGGGCCAGCAGCTGCGGCCAGCCATTAAGCCAAGTGTGGGAGCAGTGGCAGGAAGGTGACCATCACAGAGCTCGCTCCTAACTCCTCAACTCCTGCCATTTGGAGCCCGCTTACTTCTGACAGCTGGAGTCTGCACTTCCCATCACCTCACGACTCCTGCCAAGACCCCACTCCACACCATCAGTGCAGCCCTGGCCCTGAAGGAACCGCTGTCCAGCCCGCCCTGCCTGCGAGCACACTCCACACCCTGCTGGCTCAGATGTCTGGTCTGGACATGCCAGCTGCCACCACATCAGGCCCAGATTTAATTTAGCCCTGATGTCCCCCAAGGACTGTGCAACGACCACCACACATGGGCTGGAACAGGGTGGGAAGCAGCCACTGTGCCGCCCAGGGGCCTGCATGGCCATGCTCGCCAAAACCAGGATGGCTAGAAAGCCCCCAGGAAGAGCGGGTAGACAAAGGAGGCTGTCAGCCTGCAGCTTCACCACTGAGAGTCCGCAGCCAGCTGGGGCCAGCCTGCGGCACACCTCAGGGCAGGAAGGGGGCAGGACAAGGCCCGTGCTGGTCCCAGCCCATGTCCACGCACCTGCTGGCCTTCAGCCTCACTGCCACTGGCCGGGCGGATGGAGGTGGCAAGGTGAAGGCTTCCTCCATCAGCTTCCGTGTCACCTTGTTCTTAGACAGCCATTCTGCCTCATGGCGGGTGAGTTTATTCTCTAACCCAATGAGATCAAATATAGAAAGATCGGCTTCCTAAGTAGAAAAGCAAACAAAACAAAACAAAACCAGGCTGCACCAGGCGGCAGAGGGAGCACCTGACCAAGCACGACCTGCTGGAGGGGGAGCTCGGCCAGCGGGCTCTACAGAGGGGCCTCTACTGCTGCAGCTGGGCAGGCTCAACACCTGGGGGCCGACACCTCCTTCACAGGGGACGCAGGATGGAGTGGGAGTGGAGCACGGGCAGTCATGGCTGCGGTCTGCATAGGTGAAGGCAGGACGGTAGGGACACGCACACTGCCTTCCCCGTCACTGCCCCAACTCCTCAGGACGTGAGGCCACGAGAGCAGCTGCACACCAAGAGCACAGCGATGGCGAGGACGGCGAGCTGGGGAGGGTGTGACAGAGGCCCTCTGGCCCAGGCCTGGGAGCAAGGAGGCCCGGCATGGGGCCGGTCAGCAGCTTCTCCAAGAGCGGGGCACAGGGCAACATGGGACCCAGCTACTCCACCTTCAGCGTCCACTGTGCATGGAACTTTGTAGGAACGTTCTTGGTGGCATCACTCATAAGAGCCAAAAAGGAAAACACTAAAATGTGCACAGGCTGATGAACGGAGACACAGCATCTGGGCTGCTCCTGCCAGTGGGTGTCACTTAGCCTCAAAACAGCATGATATCTGACACCACTAGAGTGGCTCGAACCACGAACATACACTAGGTGACAGAAGTCAGATGCAAAAGGCCACCTATAGCCTACCTCAGCAGGACGGCCTGTGATTACAGCCACCAGGAGGCTGGGCAGGAGAGCTGCGAGTTCCAAGCCAGCCTCAGCAGGACCCTCTCAGAGTTAAAAATAAAAAGGGCTGAGATGCAGCTCAGTGGTGGAGTACCCTTGGGTCTAATCCCTGGTACTGCAAAAACAGGGAAGACCAAAGGATACCTATGATTCCATTTATACAGACTGTCAGGACAAGCAAATACAGAGACTGAAGTTAGACTGGCAGTGGCCAGGGAGGAGCGAGTGGAGAGGGGACAGGGATTGTGGGCCTGTGTGGCATTTTATCGACTGTATGCCTGGCAAAGACTGAACAGTGACTCGGCTTTCTGAATCCTCTCCTTACCTTCCAGATGCCTCTCTCCAGTGCCTCGAGGATCAGAGAGGCCGATCGGTACTGCAGAGACCCTGCCACATAGGAGGAGTCTGGCAGCCGGGGCTCTATCAGCCCAGGGTGGTTGCAGATGCGCTGCAGCCTCATCAAGATGCTCAGGACGTTGACGAAGTGCCCACTCTTCAGAGCTTCCTGAGTCCTGCTCGGGGACAGCACAGTTCAGCCTGATGGCAAACGTGGGCTCACCACTCAGACTCCTGGGGCTCTGCTGGCACCAGGACACAGTCACTAGCACCCCGACTGGGATAGACAGCAGTCACCTCCAACATTCACGTTCAAATCCCCACAGCTGCTGAATCCGTATTCACCTGCTGACACATTCACATTGCCACACAAACGACACCCTGGCAAGAGGAGGGACGGGCCAGCTGTGGGTCAGCACTCGGGAAGAGGACTTTTAACAACATGTTCAACCGCAACTGTGGCGAGTCCCTGAGGGCAGAGGCACCTGAGATGCCCGTGAAGGTCCGAGGCTCACGGAGCCAGGGCAGGAGCAGTGCTCCTGGGCACGGCCTCCAGCACCCACCCGGGGCAGGGCTGCAGGTGCCCAGCCTGACTGCGGTGAAGGGGTCACCAGAGCTGCAGCAGCACAGAGCAGGCCAGCAGCACCAGGGCCCCACTGGTCTGGAGATCAGGAGATACACCGGAGCCGTGGGAAGGGCACCGCTCCATGGCGGCACCGCAGCACAGAGAGGGGGCCTGGAGACTGAGCGCAGGGGAAAGCAGAGCTGGGCGCAGGCCGCGCCAGGGGCAGGGAGCAGAGCTGGGTGAGCAGAGACACACCCGTGCCTGGCCAGCAAGCAGGGCAGGGAGCAAGGACGGGGAGGAGTCGTGAATCACGCCATGCTCCTCTGTAGGTGGCCCATGGAACAAGACAAAGGACAACAGAAGATAGAAACTTCCAGAGGTGACAGGGGACCCGGCACAGGGACTAACAACAGAAAGTCAGCTCCTTCGGGAGCCAGGAGTGCCGGGTGCAGTGTGGGTGGTGAGTGCTGAGCAGAGAGCTGCTCAGGACAGGGCTCCCAGCTGTCACCTATAGCCCAATGGTAACTGGTGACAGTTACGGTGGCACAGAAAGCTATGTTGACCAACTGTGTGAAGAAGAGGCCGCCCTGGGTTCCCTCCAGAGATGGCCACTGCATGACAGTGGACACCAGCAAAGCAAGCTCTGCTTTCACCCCAGGGTCCAGTGCCACAGACCCTCGCACCTCCACGACAGATGTCATTCCCAAGCAGAGCCCAACACTGTGGGCACGACCAGGAAAGAGCCTCGAGCCCACCCAGCAAGGCTTTCCACAGGGCGTGGGGCTGGACAACAAGGACCACCTCATGCCTCGATTCCCACTCCTCCACAGCTGGCGGAGGGCGACGCCAGCCACACAGACGGCAGAGCTCCATCTCTGTGCAGTTTCCACAATGTTCCCGAGGGCTGCGGGGTGCCGTGTTTGGAGCGGGTTCGCTGCTCCTCTCCCCACTGAAGGGGCTGCACTGTGACTGCAGTCTACAGAGAGCCCGAGCAGCACGCAGCCAGTCACCCTGCCCCGCAGCAGGCCTTCAGTCACGCTGCAGAAATGGCCTGGCTGTTCCTTGGAGGCATACTGGTGCCAAGTGCCACTGTGAGAACTGCAGACTCTAGAACCTTCCCTCAGGACCCAGGATGCTGCTGCACCCCACAGCAGGGTCACAGGAGCAGAGGGGCTGCAGGGCCCACAGTCAAGGACAGTTAAGACCAAGGCCACGCCTGCCTGCCTCTGCCATGGAAGTGCCTGAGGGTCCCGGCTCTTCCCCCCAGGGAGCCAGGCGAGGCCCCTGACAGAAGCGGAGCAGGCCCAGAGGCAGCCCTGGAGACTGCTGCAGCTCTCAGCTGCCTCCGAGTAGGCGGCAGGGAGAAAACACCAGGCAACAGATCCCACGCGCTCTGTAGCCAGGCACAGTGGCCATGTCTGCGACACCGGCCACTCCAACAAGGCCAGCCTCAGCAACTGTGAGACCCGTCTCAAGATAAAAAAATAAAAAGGGCTGGGGATATGGCTCAGTGGTTAAGTACCCCTCGGCTCAATCCCCAACACCAAAAAATAAAACTCTCTGGAGTCTAGTTCCCACATTTATTCTATTTGGTCTCTTTAAACAGGAAAACACAAAGTCCACCAAAAGAACCCAGCAGCCAGGAGAGGGCATGGAAGCCCACAGCGAGTCCACTCGGAGCGGGCAGGCAGGCAGGCGGGCGCGGCCTCATCAGCACCTCTCCCTGGGTGGGGCAGGGAAGAGGCTGGAGAGAGCTGAGGCGCGCTGTGGCCTGCTGTGGCCAGACATCCCTCCACAGAGGTGTACAGCGCCCGCTGACCTGCTGCCCACACTGCAGGCTGCCCCAGTCCCAGGCCCAGCTGCCCGTGAGAGGCGAGCTATCTATCAGCGTGTAGCCTGGGCCAGCACTGCAGACCTGAGAGCACCCGGGCAGCAGCAGGAGCTGCAGCGGCCACCATGCCACACACATGGCCACTGAGACTAGCAGAGCGGCACAGGGCTGGGCCAGACGGAGCCCAAGAGTTAAACAAGCAGAGCCACTCCAAGCCCATGCCAAGTAGCACTCACCCGGGCTGCAGGATGACGTCCTCGTACAAGGCCTTCTGCCGGCTGGACAGGCGGCACTTGAGCACGTGCTCGTACTTCCTGGCCAGCTGCTTCTCCACGTCTCTCTTGGTCCTCCTCAGGATGAATGGCTGTGTCACCTGGAGGAGAACAGCAGCTCGTCCTCCCAAGCGTGCACTCAGGGCCCAGCAGGGCACTCCGCTGCACGCAGCCCAGACGTACCCGGTGCAGTCTTATGACCACCTTGTGGTAGTAGTCCTGGTTCTCGTCGCTGGGGGCTTTCAGGGGGAAGCTCAGGTAAGGCCTGGAAATCCCAGGGATGAGGAAGTGCACCATGGTCCAGAGCTCCAGGAAGGTGTTGTGCAGCGGGGCGTCAATCAGAAGCAGACGCTGCTGGCTGCAAGTAACACAAGGCCACACTGGAGGACCACAGGCCGGGCACCGGGCAGCTGAAGGAGACTCTCCTCAACACAGAAAGGGCTGGGGCATGCTCAGTGCAGCACTTGCCAGCCAGCACTGCCACCAAGCAGAGTGCGGCAGCACTGAAGGCTGGGATACGGGAGGAGGTCGTGGCCGTCCTCTGGCGGCCTCTGAGAAGGGGCCGTCTAAGGCACATGCACGTGCATCCTGAGGAGGGCTGAGCCAACACACTGCGGGCGCCCAGCCCCAGGCCCTGATAAAGGTGAAGGGCAACTCCCTGGATTCAAAGGCAACTCCCTAGGTCCTGTACCAAGGACAGCGACAAAGCCCTTGGGACACAGGACAGAACCCAACCCTCCAGCGGAGCAGACCTCTGCAGGGAAAAAACGGCTTCCCAGTGCCGCTCGGTCATGCCCTTCACGCGCTGCATCTCATCGATGACAAGGCACTTCCAGCCCACTCGTGAGAAGGCGGCGTAGCCCCTGAAGAACTGCTTGTAGGACGTGATGCAGATGTGGAAGCTGTTGGGCTCGGCCCACTCCTGCAGCACAGAGAGAAGCCACCTTCCCACCATGTCCTCCGGAACACTGCTGGAGCCCCCGCGGCCCGGCAACCTGCGGCTGCGCGAAACTAGCTGAGTGGCCCATAGACCACAGACGCCTTGGAGGCAGGGACACCACCATGTGGAAAACGTAGAGACCGGCCTGGCACAGTGGGGCACACCTGTGATCCCAGCGGTGCGAGAGGCAAGGCAAGAGGATCACGAGTTCAAAGCCAGCCTCAGCAAGTCCCTAAGCAACTCAGCCAGACCCTGTCACCACATAAAATGTAAAACGGGACAGGGATGTGAGATGTGGATCGGTGGTTAAGCGCCTCTGGGTTCAATCCCTGGTACCCCCCCCCAAAAAAAAACAACCCACAGAGGAGACTGGCAGAGGGGATCCTGAGTGGGACACCTTCCAAAGTGGACATCTGAGCAAGTGAAAAACGTGTGCAGAGGGGGCGGGGAAGGAAAGATAACAGAATGAGACAAACATCATTACCATACGTATATGTATGGATACACAAATTGTATGATTCTACTTTGTGTTCAACCAGAAAAATGATAGTTATACTCCATTTGTGTAAAATGAACCAAAAAACAAAATCCAAACAAGCAAACAAAAACACAAAATCAAAACAAAAAAAAACAAAACCAAAAAAGTGTTCTGAGAAACACAGACACCTGCTGGCAGCTGACTGCTCTATGAAGCTTTTAAACAGCAAGTAACTAGGTGGATACAGAGCTCTGGGCTGAATGTGGAACCTCCAAAATGCCTAATAAGCTAAATGCCTGCTGTGCAGTACCAGAGGCAGGGCCTTCTCTGCCCTCGCAGGTGGGCCACAGGGACCTGCCGAGGCCTCCACCTGCCCCACAGCCAATGCCTGGCCTGCACGGGACGCAGAACCTGCTGATGCCTGGCCTTGGACTCCTGATCGCCGAGATGAAGGCCTGTGGTTGTGCATGACAGGTCTGCCATCTCTGGCCCAGACTGCGACAGTGGGAGGCAGAAGGTGGGCGCTTGCTCCTCTGTGCCTGCTGCTCACAGTGCCCCCAGTGCCCCCAGTGAGCCAGAACTCGACACAAGAAACCTGCGGGCAGCACACACTGGCTGAGCCCAGCACCAGAGACTGCAGGGGGACAAGAGGAAGCTCCTCTTCGAGTCGTGACTGTCCCTGGGAAGCTGCCATGGAGACTGCCCTGTGCCCATGCAGCTCACAACTCAGGATGTGTCACAACCTCACCAAGCTGACGGGAATCGGCATGGTCCTGAGGCAGAGGGCGCCGCAGCCCCAGAAGGAAACCTGGGCTCTCCACCACAGGGAGGCCGCGGGGCTCGCCACCAACAGCCTGCAGCCTAGTGGCTCATGGTCAGCGACACCCAACAGACGTTAAGAAGCACAGCTTCACATTCTCAAGTCTGTCTTCTGTGAATGCTAAGCTGGTTCTAGGTTGTTTTACTCTGGTTTTACAGAACAAGAGAGCTGGGTTGCGGGGTGGGTACCTGTCTCTTGGCCTTGAGCTCTCTGTGGCTACCAACGTAGGAGAGGGTTTTGAGCCCAGGACACCAGCGTTTCAGCTCAAGTTCCCACTTGAGTATGTTGCAGCTTCTCACGACGACAAGATGGGGGCCCCAATTACCTACAAAAGAGACAAGACTCTCTTTGAAATAACATGCCAAGGGCTGGGGATACAGCTCAGTTGGTAGCGTGCTTGCTGTGCAAGCACAAGGCCCGGAGTTCAATCCCCAGCACCGCAAAGAAAAAAAGAAAAAGAAAAAAGAAATAACATGCCCAGTCCACATCTGAGCAGGGACGCTTAAACAGCAGGGGTCAAATGGACCAGCATGGAAGGACACCAAACACAGAGGGGAAGGCACGCTGGACTCCCAGGGCACATCCAGACTGCGCAGGCCTGTCCTGCTGCACTGCTGCCCACGGTCACCATCAGGGAGGGGACCCCTCCACTCCTTCAGAGAAAGGAGACCCCGTGCACTTGGCACGGCGGAGCCTGTGACCAGCTCCTGCTGATCAGCACCCTAACTGGGAGCCTCGAGTGACGGCGCTGCTCTGGACGGCTCCTGCTACCTGGACGGTGTGAGGTAAACGCAGAGTGCCCGGCCCCGTGAGAGAAGCCCGGACCACACCAGCGCAGTGCCTGGGCGACACTCTTGGCACTGCCTCCCCAGCACGTGCAGACCTGTGCCCTCCTGGTAGTGCCACCTCGCAGCTGGTGGAGCCCTGCCCCTCCGGCCTCTGCAGCCTCCAGCAGAGCACGCGGGAGCCCACCTCCCTGCACGGATCTAGCACAAGCCAACACCGACCCTCTGCCTGCCCTACCTGTGCCCTCCACATACAGAGGAGGGCAGTCTCTAGCACACTGCCCACCTCCCGAGGCTCCAGTGACCCACACAAGCACACACAAGCCCTCTGAGCCACCTGCGAGCCCACCGCCCCCTCCATCCCCTCAGGACAGGTGTATTCCCGGAGTGCAGACCACACTGCGTGCACCACCCACCCGGCTGTCCCTTGGTAACCCCCGAGGGCTATCAGACCGAAGGCCACAGCAGCACAGTGCTGGTGTTCCAGTTGCCCTAGGACCAGAGCAGCGACACACCTCGGCCGTGCATGGGCCCAGAGAGGACGTCCGCAGCTGGGGAAAGGGGGCAAAAGCAGAGCTCCCGAGGCTCAGCCACCCAGGCTCTGTGGCACAGCCCCCGGAGAGAGGGGACTGCTGTCCGTACAACGTGGCAAAGCACGTACTTTCTTCACCTGAAAAAATAGCAAGGCAGGCGGCTCCCCCACCTTGAATTAGGTGGGTTACATTTAAATGTAAGATATTGGGTCAAAAAAGAGAAAGTAATGGAAAAAAATCAGAAGCCCAGACACTGAAGCATTTTTATGTACTTAAAATCTGATTATAAGCCAGGTGTGGTGCAGGCCTGTGTTCCCAGCTATCAGGAGGCTGCGGCAGGAGGATGGCAACTTCCAGGCCAGACCCAGTCTCAAACACAAAGGGAAAAGGCTGGGCTGCAGCTTGGTGGTAGGGCACCCTGGTCCAACCCCCAGATCAGGGAAACCTCGGCCGAGTCCAGGCCCTTCCTACTGTCAGTCTCCAACCAACATACTGACCAACAGGAATGGCGGGCACTCACCTTCGTTGCAAGCAAGATGGGCAAAGAAAGCGATGACCTGCACTGCCTTGCCCAGCCCAGCCTCATCTGCCAGGATGCCGTTGAGGTTCTTGCGGTACAGCTTGGCCAGCCAGTCCAGCCCGATCTTCTGGTAATCCCGCAGAGCACCATACAGCAAGGAAGGCGCACTGAACTTCACCTGAGGCAACGACAGCAGAGGACGGGCCTATGAGGACATTCTAGTGCTGAAACCAAAGCAGCTGTGACAGGGATGTCCACAGGCACGGGAGAGAGGGGACTGCCTCTCCTGCAGCTCGAGTGTCTGGGACAAAGCAGGTCTGGGAGCCACTCGTCCCAGCGCCTCACCGTGGTGGTGACCCGTGCACTGCCCTTGGGCAGCACCGCCTCGGCCACGGCGGTGACTTCTGCGATGTCCTTGGTGTTGGGCTTCCCTGAGGTCACTCTCTCTGTAGCTTTAAACTGATCCATGATGAAGAGCGAGTCTATGAGGACCGAGTCCCTCCGGCTCTCTCTGTCACTGGAACAGCCCTCTGTATCTGGAACAAGAAGACACACGGAACTGGGGCTAGTCTGAGTCTCTAAGCCTGATCGTTAAAGAAGAAAAACAGGAAGAAGAACACTTGAAATACAGTATTAGGCAGCAGTGTTCTTGTCTGTGACCCTCACAGTGGCCTGCCAAGCCGTCTGGCCAGCAGGGGGCAGGGCTGCGTGCACAATGTTCAGGACTCCTGAGGCCCACACTGCCGGGCACTTGACAGAGGGCTCTGTGTCCAGGGGCAGCCAGCGTCATGGGGAGGCTGGTGGCAAACGCTGCCACCAGTACCAAGCAGGAGAAACCAGGAGGTCTCCCAGTCTGGAGACAAGAAGCAGCCAGCTCCCCACCCAGGCACTGAGGTCCCTAGGGCCTGAGCTCCTCATGGACCTTTGGGCACCTGCCTTGTCCTCTCAGGCCCCACCCCTGCCCACATGCCTGTGTCTAAGTGGAACGAGAACAGGACAGGCAGGTTTGTGCTGTATTCTGGGTATATGTCTGGAATATCTATTAATGAAAAGTAAAACTACTTGAAACGTGTGAAGCTAACCCAGAACAGCTTGGATAAATACGATAAAAACGTAGGTCCATAAAACAACGACCCCTTATAAACTACAGGGAACACCCACCCCTTTATGCCTAGCTCACAAGTTAACAAGTAAAAAGCACAGAATTCAAAGCTGACTCAACAAAACGTGACCGGTAAGTATGCTTAACAAAAGGAGAGGCAGAGCAAGGCTTGGGCAGCCTCGAGCCCACCCACACCTACCCTCCTCTCCACTTGTCTCCTCGTGCTCGGGCTCAGGCTGGGGCCACTGGAAGTTGGGCAGAAAGGCACCTTCGTACAACTTCATCAAATCCATCAGGGGTAACTCGGCTGGAAAGACCACAGGAAGAAGCAGGTCACCTCAAAGCAACTTGCTTCCGGCGAGCCCCAGAAGGAAGAAGGCGCATGCCTTCCCTGCCTCAGAAGACACCTGGCACGGTGGCAGGGCTGCACATCTTACCTGACAAGCCTGGGACCACAGTGTCTCTGATTTCTAAGTTTTTCAGACTTTGAAAGAATCTGCATAGACTCAACCATTTGAGCATCCCTAAATCAGAAAATCTGAAACCCCAAATGCTCCAAAATTCAAAACATTTTAAGCATCATTTTCCTGGTGCTTAAAAAACTTTGTATTTCAAAGCATTTCAGATTTTGGATTTTCAGACTAAGGATATCCTAGTCTGAAATACACCAACAGACCCTGAGCACTGCTGGATGAGAGAGACTGGCCTCGCTTTCCTGGAAACCAATACACGAAGCTGAAGAGCTTTAAAATCTGACGCCCCTGAGATCATCTCATGCTTCCCACAGAAGGACTGGAGGCCTGGACCCAGGCTCATGTTCAAAGAGTCCCACACTGCTATCTAAGTCAGGGGCGATGACACTCGAGGCAGGCCACCTCTGCACGCACACTGCACACGGACAGCTGTGGAGTTAGCGCAGCAGGCACACCAAGTGCCCAGGACCCACTGCAGCTCTGCCCACACGCTCTACTCGAAGGAGCAGAGATGAGAAGTTAATAGAGCCCCTCGGTGGAGGAGAGTACACTAGGAAATGACATGCCAGCAGAAGAAACCAGGACTCGAATGACAGCAGAATTAGGCCCTCAAAAATCCACGCACAGACTTGCCAGGTGTCGGCTGTGAAGTTATGTTTAAGAAGCAAGAGACAGTGAAGATGTGGACACAGGTGGGTCAGGGAGCTGCTCAGGGGCGGGCACGGGCCCTGGGTCCACCCTGCACCACCAAGAACAAACAGTGTCTGCAAACAATGTGCTGACAGGAATCTAAACTCAGGGGACAGGCTGGCCACAGACTAGAAAGAGCTTAAAGCAGTTCATGAAATAGAAAACATGAAGAGAAAACTGGCAGAAAAAAGGGGAGAAACATGTGCCCCCTACCACAGGGGAACAGCTTCACCTACAGATCCAGGGGACACACGGGAGCAGCAAGGACCTGAGGAGCAGAGCCTGCCACCAGCAGGTTCCACAGGGACACGGGCAGCGCTGCACCAGAAGCTCAGCCTGCGTTCTGGTGAGGGGCGCGGGGACACAGTGCTGGTCCCTTGAGAAGCCCCCTGCGAAGCGCAGACAGTAGGAATGGTGCCACTCCACCACCAGCCCCAGTGCAGTGAGTGCAGATTAATGAACATGAACCAAACCCGGTGCTGTCTGGAAATCACAGACACGTGTCTGAGTCACAGGTCACTTTAAAACATACATAGGGAAATCAGAAAATGCTTCAAACTGAATCAGAAGACAAAAAGTAGACCTTTTACTCTTAATATTAAGGAGGTAATGAAAATGGAAGAGTTAATGATTCACCTCAAGAAGTCAGAAGATGACCAGAGTGAGCACAGAGCAGGAGAGCTGGGCAGTATGGTGTGACCCACACTCCAGCCACGCGGGAGGCAGAGGAGGAGGATCCTGAGTCCTGGCCTGCCAGGAGGCTAGAAAAGGGAGGCAAAGAGGGGCTAGGGAGCAGCTCAGTAGAGGAGCACTCTGGGTTTAAGATCCAGTCATTAAAAAAGGCAAAGAAATACTAAGAGCAGAAAATGGAAAAACAGAAAACAGGACTTAAGGTAAAAAGGATGAGGACATGGACAAATCTGGGCAGAGTGCTAAAGAAAACAGATAAGGCATGAGCAGGGGGAGGGACACACAGCAAGGAGCACACCTAGCAAGGTTCACTCAGAAGTGGCCTCAGAAGTACCTAGGAGGAAGGCCAGAGCCCTGCGCTGTCCCCCAGCCACCATGCCAGCACACCCCCCCGCATCCTGTCCCAGGTCAGAGCAACCCAAGGCTGCAGCCCACGGCCAGCCTGGGCCACACTGTGAACAGAGCGGCACGGAGCGCTGACCGATGCCTGAGCCGGCACGTTGAGCAGCAGACGCAAGGGGCTTCAGAGTGCAGCCACACCTGAGCACAGCCCACCGCAACTGACCCAGGCAGAACCCAGGCCACCAACCCAGGCTGCAAGAAGCATAAGGCCCAGCAGGACAGGAACACCAGCTGGAAGGACCAGGTGCCCGCACCTGGAGAGGCCCCTGCCCACCCCATGTGGGGCCCAAGGGGAACTGAGAAACACCATCGCCACGGTGACAGCAAAGAGCAGAGTGTCTGCCAGTTCAGGTCCCACACACTCCAGCCGCAGACAAGGCAGACATCGAGGAGCAGACAGCCTGACCACCTGCCCAGTGGGCAGCCACACAGACCAACGCAGCAGGTAGGACTCCATCCCTCCTGCCCTGCAGAGACCAATTCAGCTGAGCCTCTGTACGCGAGGTCAAGTGCACACCTGCAATTCCAGGAGCTGGGAGGCCAGTGCAGGAGGACTGAGGCAGGTTCCAGGCCAGCCTGGCACCTAAGCAACACCATCTCTGACTAACCTAGAGACGGCTAAGGGCTGGGTGGGTGCGTGGAGCTCAGAGCACCTGGATCCAACCCCAGTACAAAACAAGCACATCAGAAGTGGCACTCGGAGCACACAGCGAACACGCACCGTCGGTGAGGCCGAGGGAGCCCAGCGCGGAGGGAACCACAGGATGGCGTCTCCCTGCCATCAAAGGGTCCGGCTCCAAACGCCAAGAGAAACCTCCAGGCCGTCTGCACAGTGTCCTGTGCGTGGCACACAGAACAGCCACTCTCCACAGAAGCTGCGCGGTGAGCAGACGCGACCCTGCTGACACGTGGGCACTGTGTGCCTTCGACACGGGACGGGCGCGTGGGAAGGCAGACTGCAGCCCACGGGAGGGCAGCGGAGGTGAGCAGCACCAGCGCGTGCTGCAGAACCCAGGCTGCTCCTGGTGAGCTGGGAGGTGCCCCGCGTGTGGTGCTGTGTGCTGCCCCGTGTCTGACGTGCTGTCCTGAACACACTTGTGCCAGGCTGGGAACACGGCTCGGTGGTTGAAGCACGTGCCTTCCAGGTGTGAAGCCCTGGGTTCAATTCCCAACACCAGGAAAAGAAATGAGCCGCTTATCAGAAGAGGCCTCCTCCTCTCCAGAGCCTGCAATCTCCCCTGACTGTGTAGTGGTTTCCTAAATCAATCTTGTGCCTTGATTAAAAAAACACAGTTCACAAAGTCAGGTCCTGCCCAACGTCCAACAGCCGCCATTTTATGCAGGGCAAGAGCCTACCTTCCTTGGCCAAGTTGGACAGTTCTGTGTGGTGGTCCACAAGCCCCTCGTGTGCTTCCTCCTCCGCAATGGTCTCCTCTTCATCTTCCACTGAAATGGGCATCACCAAAGGTCAGGGGCAGGCTGGACTCTCGGGGAGCACCTGACATCCCTCACTGAACTGCCAGCCTTGCTACTGAAGGAACCACGAGTGGAGGCAGGAGCCGCCTGGCCAGCACTAGACGGCCACCTGCTGCAGAGGTAGGCAGGGAGCACGCGCTCCACTCCCTCTCCATGCAATCAAGCCCTGCTTCCCCACACACCAGGCTCTGCCCAGGCCATAGTGAGTGCCATCAACTTCACACTGACTGTCCCCAGTCCACTACAGAGAGACCCACAGGCATGCAGCCCGGCCTGTACCTTCTCAATTCTCCTGTGCCCTGACACCACCAGCTCAGACCAGCTCTACCCTCCAGACTCCACCCAAGCCAGCACCTCTCTTATCCTAGAGACAAGAGCCAGCAACATCCCAGCAGCAAAGCCCTCCATCAGCAGACCCCACTCCACCTGGGTCTGGCCAGGCAGCTGCCGATTCCAGGTAAGACTCTACACACACCCAAGCATCAAACTTTCAAAACCTGATGATGCTCACACAGCTGGGCCAGTCAAGCCCAGCAGCCCACACAGCCACTGAAGCTACAGGCTCACCTGGCACACCACAGTCACAAGCTCAGACAGGCTTCTTCAAACCCCCATTCCTGCCTGCTTCTGCCTGTCTGCAAACAGGTGGGAAGTGGATGCCCAGCCGCCCAGCTCACGCACACCCGGTAGCTACACCTGCTCCACTCTGCATTGGGCTAGTGTCTGAGGGCTGCAGGAGTGCCTCAAAGGTCACCAGCACGGCAACCACGGGACTGAAGGCAGCGAGCGCACCTGACTGCACCCGACGCGCTGACCCTAACACACCATGCCACCCTCGAAGACAGCCAAGCAAGTGGCCCCAAGACCCTCCAAATGCACGTGGGTGGCCAAGCCTCACAGTTAGACACCACAACCAGGGCTCCAGAACACACTCCAGCACAGCAGGAGGCGCCTGGGTGAGCGTGGAGGCTGCACTTCCCACAAGCTCGACAGGGCGAGCTCTGCCTGCCGCGGCCCCACAGCCTGCAGACAGGCAGCACCGAGGGCCAGGGACAGACCTTCATCATCAGTCAAAGAGCTGCTGGCCTTTCTTTTCCTTCCAGATGCTCCTGAGTCCTGAAACAGAATAAAATCACACACATGGGGATCTAGACCACAGAAACGCCTATTCTGCACGTGCCCACGAGGATGGCTGGGCCATCCTTAGCCACAGGCCACAGCAGAGGCACTGGGAAGATGCAGAGTGTGGGTACAGAGCCCACCAGCCGCGTTCGGCTGCATCTCCCCAACTGGCCATGTGAACTCCTGAGTCCTGAGACCAGGGCTACGTGTGCCAGTTCATTTTCAAAGCAGGCTGAGTTTTAGAATCCAGGGAATCATATCCATGACCTACAAATCCTCCCAATGGCAACACTGGAACACGGCTTTCCCTTCACTTTGCTTTCACTCCTTGGTACGCAGTGCGGTAACAAACCTGAACCTCAGGGCTGGGGATAGAGCGGAGTTGGGAGAGTGCCTGCCTCACAAGCACAAGGCCCTGGGGTCAACCCCCAGCGCCGCAAAAAAAAAAAACAAAACAAAACCAGAAAACCTGAACCTACCAGAAAATGTTCAGGCAGACTGTCATACCCCTTAGGTCTGGACTCCTTCCCTGAGGAGACAGGAGGTGTGGTTAGCTTCCGCCCAGCTGTGCAGGGACCAGCTCCTCGCTTGGCCAGCGCAGCTCTGCTGTGTGAGCTGCTCTTCTCCCTCCTCGTGACCCCAGACACACCCTCAGAGGTCGTGACCTTTGGCAGTGGTCACCTCTGGGACTCAGTTTGCTCCCCAGTAACAAGCAGCACATGCCCACCCCCCGGGTCTGCAAGGGCCAGGCGCACAGTGCTTGGGCAGCTACTGCAGAAACGTCTGCAGGCAAGACAATGCGGAGGCACAGCCTGGCTCCATGAGTTCACCTCCCTGTCCAGGAACTGGCTGCAGTCATGGGTGTGGGACCTCAGATCTGAGTGTCCAGAGCCAACCATTTGGGGACACTGGCTCACATTACCATCTCTCAAAGAAACCGGCCATGCAAGGAACAATATAACAGTCAGGAAGAGCAGCCCTGCAGAAGTGGTCCCAGCCAACCCTGGGGCTCTGCAAGAGACCGCAACCCCAAAGCTGCCTGGCGGCTCCCCTTGGCCCTGGGGTGAACTGAGAGCACATGCTAAGCAAGTGGGTGCACTGGACTCCGCTGCAGCCCCTGAAGGCTTCTCAAGAGAGACACACCTCTCCTGGAAATCTTCTGCAGGTTCAGGGCCTTTCTCCTCCTTTCTTCTAATTCTACTTGCAGTTTTATTTCCACAACCTAAATATAAAGAAGCAGGCAAGCCAGTTGTCAAGGACACAGCTTACAGACGTCACACACATAAAACACTGCAACTCACACACTTAGATACAAGCAGCTATCCAGCCTCATTTCACATTACTTTATAAAATATTCAGTTTGATGCTTTTCCATTTTTTGTGTCTACCTCTACCTTGCCCAAATTCTACTGGGTGGTAAGAGCAAACACCCTCAGGGAGAGGAGCGTATGCAAGCAGCCATTCTGAAGGCAAGCTGCCTCCAATGGCTCATGCCGCTTCCAGGGGAACCACTGGATGCTCTGTTGGCCCTGCGTTCCTGGGTCGAGACCAGCATGGAAGCAGGAAGGGGTCCACTGAGCCCAACGGGCCAACCACGGCATGGGGGCCCAGGCCTGGGGCTCAGACTCTGTGGTCCAGGCACCCCAGGGTCAGCACGCGCCTGTCCGATGTTGGACCAGAAGTACTCTATCTCCCGTGCAGCCGAGGCAGCGATGCGCCGCAGCCTGTCCTGCTCCTCCTTCTTCCCTCGCTGCTCCCGGAGCTTCTTCTCTTCATGATGGCGTGCCACAGTCCTGACGAGCTGGTAAATGAAGATTTGAGAGCTTTATTTCTGCTCGTGTCATGCTAGGAACAAAGGAACGTTTACAGTTTTAAGAATATCTTCTGCCAAGACACATGTACACTTCAGGGTTCACGAGACACTGGTATGAGCAAACACCACCGTGGACTTCTGCCTGGCTTCCCTGGAGGGCGCGGTTCTCCTGACACACGTGGTTTCCTCCCACACGGGACACGCTGTGCTGCTGTCCTCCTCCCTGCAGCACATGACCGATGCCTTCCCTTACCTCACACAGGTCAGAAGCACATTTTCGTTTTTTTCTGGTACCAGGGATTGAACCGAGGAGCCACACCCCCAGCCCTTTTTAATTTTTGAGACTGGGTGTTGCTAAGTCACTGAGCTGGCCTGAGACTTGCCACCCTGCCTTAACCCCCAGCCCCTGGGACTACAGGCATGTCCACAGTGCCTGGGAATCACTCCTGACGGCTGCAGAGCATCTCCCAGCAGGAATGCACCAGTCACTGCTGGGTCAGGGCTGCCATGCTGCACAGCCCAGCTGTGCTCCAGAAGCTGCTGCCCTGCCAGCTGCACCCCCAGGGCAGTGAGGGAAGCGAGGGGCACACACTCAAGGCACCAGCATCCACATGCTGTCCATCCAATGCCCACCCTCACACCCACATGTCCAGTCCCCACCCTGTCCATGCCAGTGTCCACCTATGCAGGAACATTTTCCACACAAAGGAACAGTACTTACAGGACATCTGGGCTTTTTCTGAAACACCCATGGACCAGACTTGAGGCCCTTTATTCTCAGAGCCTCACTGTCCCCTCTTGTAGCAGCCCTGCCCTTCTAACCCAGATGGGACATGCACCGAGCAGGGGGCAAAGGTCAAGCTCGGCCCTCAGTAGGGGAGGGCAAGAGGGCTACACCTAGCTGAGAAGAGAGTGATCCACGACACAGGAGAGCAGGCCTCAGCTGTGCACACAATGAGGACAGCCCAAGTATCCCAGACATCAGTCACCTGCTCCACTCTTCCACAGCCAGCAGCTGTACCTCCAGAGTCTCCCAGGAACTGACAGGCACCTGTGCAAACTAGGGAGGACACTGGACCAAAAGGCCAGGCAGCAATGCACGGGGGCAGGGTGGGCATGGAGGCTGGGAGGTACCTGGCCACCCATCGACCAAGGCCTGCCACTCTGAACTCTCAGCCCTCGGCTCCCTGATCAGCCCTGGGTACCAGCAGAATCTGGGGTGCTGGAGGCACACTAATTCCAACTACCAGGCAAAACCAGAAGAAAAGGAACCCAAGCTCCACACCAGAACTGCAGCAGAGGCAGAGGACATGCCTGTTGTGACAGGCCTGTGGAAGCTAAGGGCACCATCCCAGTATCCGGCCACGAGAGTAAGTACTTCTCCCAGTCCTCAGAGAGCTGACCAAGGCAGCCTGCTGACTGCAGGTCTGTGGATTCTAGCCACCAGCAACAGACCCACCTTCTTAGCAGCAGCCAGCTTCCACCTCCGCTCCTGGGCAAAGTCTGTGGCCATCCACTGCATCTCTTCCAGCAGATAGTCCCAGTGAGATTTGGGGCGTGGGGCCTCCTGCAGTTTCGGCAGACGTCTCAGGGACCACAGGCCTTCTTTCCTTAAATCTGCTATTCGCTGATGGATATGGTTTTCCTGTAAGGGGTGTAGTACAGGGGAGGCAAAGGGTGGGCATGTAATTACTAAGTGTGTTCCATTAACTCAGACCCCAGACACTTGAAACCCTACTAGGCGAAAGGCTCAGATACTGAAGAGAGAGAGCCCTCCAGGAGGCTTGAGTCTGAGACGGGCCTTGGACACAGATCACAGTAGCTCCAGGAGAGCACAGGCCCTCACTGAGCCTGGGGCTGCAGTCACACCACCTCTAAACAGCAGGTGGAGGGCTGGGTGCCTGCTGCTCCAGACCTGGGTTCCATCCCTGCTGCAAAAAAGTCCCCACGAAAGACTCAGTCTCATACTAAAGTGTTAGCAAGGGAACTTGCTTCAGCAGTCAGGAAGGGGGAGGAAACTTGGAGCAAGACTGGCCTACCAACGACCTCTGAAGCCAGGAGATAACGGGAGTGCTGGGCTCAGGGCACCCTGTCTACTCTGATGAATGCTTCTTTTATTTCCTAGTGAGGCTGAACAAACAGACACACAGTTGTCCAACAACAACAGGTACAAGGGCTGGGGCGTGGCTCAGGGGTGGAGTACTTGTACAGCACAGATCCAATTCCCAGCACCAAAAATTAAAAAAAAAAGGGACCAATCACTAGGGTTGGGGTACAGCTAGCAGTAGGGTG
Source organism: Glaucomys volans (assembly GCA_020662805.1). Taxonomy (NCBI): domain Eukaryota; kingdom Metazoa; phylum Chordata; class Mammalia; order Rodentia; family Sciuridae; genus Glaucomys; species Glaucomys volans. The sequence goes on along the minus strand of JAJEJO010002826.1, from coordinate 186,384 downwards.
TGTGTTCAGCATGTGTGAAGCCCTGCACCCTGGATTCCATCCTCAGCATAATGCATGCTAAGCACTAGGCAGTGCTGCTGGAGGACAGGCCACAGACCAGAGCCGCAGAACTTGGTCACCCTGCCCGAGGCTGAGGCTAAAGCTCAGGCCCTGCAGTCACCCCCTCAGCCATGGCTGAGGCATCACAAGTAACAGGACCCACTGCGCTCGGCTCTCCCTGGTTTCTAATGAGCACAGCCATGAGCACTGTCCTCACCACCACATGCTTAGCTTTAACTACCACATCCTTAAAAAAGAGAACCAAGCGTGAGCCTCAAGCCACAGCACAGGCGGGGCCCGGTGGCCATGCCTGCGGTCCAGCTGCTCTCCAGGCTGTGGTGGGAGGACCACTGCAGCCCAGGGGTTAGGCCAGCCTGGGCCTCGGGAGGAAAGGGCAGACAAGCCAGCAGGCAAGCAGGCACTGTGCCCACACCTGCCGGAGGGACTCACCAGCGTTATCTGTTCTGCCAGCTTGTCCTGAGCGCTGTCCTGGGATGCGGCTGCGTTCTGTGCAGGGCTCTGTGGTTTGGCGGGTGCCGATGCCACCGCCCCTGGAGAGCGGGATGTAACTGGAGACAGTGCCTTGTTGCTTGCTGAGGAGGGTCTGCTCACTGGTGAGGACCGTGCGGGTGAGGGCCCCGGGCCTGCACCACTCACTGGTGCAAGCGAAGAGGAAGAAGTGGGCAGAGACCGCTGACAGGGCTGGGAAGAGTCCAGAGCAGGCCTGGTCGAGGCCACCGTCTAGCAGGCAGAGGACAAGGAAGGCAGGGTCAAGACGAAGCCTCTAGACACCCCAGAACCCCACACCAGAGCCCAGGCCAGCAGGGGCCCACACACAGCTCGTCACAAGCCACAACCCTGCCAGACTGGGACATGCTCCAGCGCCGCCCCAGAGGACCTGAAGGCTGGCCTCCTGAGCAGCCCAGCACCCTCAGGCTCCCGGAGCGTTCTGCTCTTGTTTTCCTCTGCCTTTTCCAGCTCTTTGCCTCTACTTTTTATAGAAATTACTTTTGGAACTTTTCATTCTGCAGCCTTTTTCCTCATTGCAAAATGCCACATCTCACCTCACCCTGTCCTCCTTCTGCAGAGAAAATGCTAATTCCAAGTGTGACTCTGGCAGAAACCCCGCTGCAGGGCCTAGAGGCTACAGCGACCCCAGGAGGAGCCCTGCCAAGGGGGAGGCGCCCAAGAGGAGGACCCAGGACAGGTGGACAGGAAGGCTGCAGTCAGGACAAGGGGGGACAGCTCTCCAGAGCAGTAATGGCCCCTGCAGCATGGACCCAAGTGACTCCCCGGCCCCGGGCAGGATGCCAGTCTCACTGCAGCTTTGGGGAATAGAGCTTTACTGGGACGCAGCCACGTCAGCACACCCTCGAGCCGTCCAGGCCTGTCTGCACTTCAGCAGCTGAGCTGAGTGACTGGCAGCAACTAAACGGCCAGCAAAGCCAAGACAGCAACCAGGTGGCCCTTTAAAGGCAAGCTGGCCAATGCCAGGCCACCCACAAGCAGTGGGCTTCTGCAGGGCTTCTTAAGGTCCTCTCCCCAGCTGAGCAGGGAGATCACCCTCAGAAAGCCACGTGCTGCCCTCAGCCAGGGTGTGGTTCCCAGGCAGAAGGGATCATTTCCACGAAAATCTCCAGGAAGCGACAACCTGGCAGAGCTCCGCTGTGCTGGGGGAAGGTCCACGCGCTGCGCCCACCACAGCCTCTCCACCAGGGAAACGGGGCTGACAAGATGCTTCACAGGGCCACAGGGCCGAGAAAACAAACCCATGCCAGGCTTCCCTGTCACAGGGCCCGTCACCCCACCTCAAAGGGACATGCAAAGTGGTGGCTGTCACTCAATGTTGCCTCCATTCTACTATCACGTCCTGAAGGCTCTGGCACACACCATGAAGAACTGGAGCTCCGAGCCCCAGAAACACCCCGGTTAACGAGGAGGGCAGAGAGGGGGTCCTCCTCAGCAAGTTCTCCCGTGCCCTGACACCAACAAAGAGACAGGAGAGGCTGGGCTGCCACACTCGAGAGCTCTCCCTGGGAACCAGAGCCAGGAACCTGAAACACCCAGACACACCCCTGCTGGGAGGTCAGGGAAGAGGAGAGGCCTGCGGAGCCTGGCAGGCCACTGATGGCCATACATGCTCATGGAGAAGGGCACTCAGTAGGGGAGCCACCCAGGGAGGAGGTGGGTGGCAGGGGCATGAGCTTGCCCTCAGACAGGCCTGGTCAGTCACATAACCTGGGGCCACCCCATATGTCCAAGATCTGAGAGTCAGAGGGCAGATCAAGGAGGACGATGGACACATACCCTTGGCGTCAACAGGTGGAAGCTTCCTGTACTGTGTGTGTCAATAACAATAGCTTTAAGTCATTTTAACAATGATCGTCATGGCAGAGTCAAATAAAACCATGTCATAACTACTAAATTAACCAACTGTCACAAGAGGGACAGTAGAGCTGCTACCCTAACTGCACAAACGTAGGTCTGCGCCACCCTGTCAAGCACAGGTTCAAGCAATGCTGTCAACTGTGGTCTCGCTTCTTCCACCCTGACCAACAACACTAGGTGTCCACAGAGTACCTGCGGCTGGGACGGGAGCTGAGCAGTCTGCATCTGTGCCTTTCCGGGCATCGGAACGTGGAGGGCTGGCTGAGAGGGCTGTGGAGGAGGAACAGGGGGCTGGCTGGGCTGTGGGGCAGGGACAGAGACGCTGAGCTGCTGAGTCTTCGGCGGGACCTGGGGCTGTGTCTGGGCCTCCAGAACCTGCGGCTGCTGGGAGAACTGCAGCGTGGAGGGGAGGGCGGAGGCAGGCACACTGGCCGGGGGCAGCCTCGCAGGCAGCTGCGGCGGTGGGGTGTGCAAGCTGGCAGCATTCTGCACAGGAGGCCCTGTTGAGGGGTCGTATTGCTGCTGGCTCTGCTTCTGTCCAGTGAGCTGTGCAGCCTGGGGGGTGGGAGGCATCCCTCCTGCAAAACAGAAAGACCCCACAGAACTGATTCCAGAGCCCTCGGCTCCCACTAGGCAGTCGCAGGTGCACGTCAATGGCCTGAGGCTCACTTGAACCCACCACACACAGCGGGAGTCGGTGTCTATTAGGTCTAACACAGGAGCGCACAGAGGGAAAGCAGGGTGCTCAGCCTCTGCAAGTTAGCACCAGCCATCGCAGCTCAGAAACCACTCCACCACACGGCAAGTGGCAGTGGGTGCTGAGGAGCAAGCCTCAGGGAGAAGCGTGGCTCCCACTAGGGGGCAAGCGCGGTCTCCAGGGCTGTGCGCACTGCAGGGAAGGGCACCTGGACATGCCAGCCTCAGACCCTCTGCGGGACACACTTCCCTGCCTCCACAGCCTGGTGGGGCGGGCCTCAGGCTGCACACACCCCTGAACTAGGAGCGCAGGTCTCGGGCCACCTTACCTTGGACGGTGGGCATTAGCTGCTGCAGAGGGACACCTGCATTCACCCCTGGGTGCTGGAAAACCACCCCTTGATGGCCCACTTCAAGTCGAGGTCTCTTGGACTGCTCTAGAATGATTTTCAAGAAAGGTGCGGTTTCAGGTAAAATAAAACCAGAGAAGTAGCAGAAAAAACAAGAGCAAGTGCTTAATAATCTTTCCAACAGGGAGGCTTCCTACCCCCTGGGGTCAGGTTGGTAAATGCAATTGGTTTTCATCGAGAACTCGCCCGCCCATCAAGAGAAAGCTCAGGAAAAGGCGAAGTCCAAACAAGGTGACGGCAAGACTGCGCAGGACGGGCTGCACAGCACGGCAGGTCACGCACAGAGAGGGAGCTCAGCACAGCACAGAGCCAATGGCGCCCGAGGGTGCTGCGCACCAGAGGTGCCCACGCCCAAGAGGTGAGCCGCGTGGCCCAGGTGGCAGCCACAGACACAGAGGCCACACTGTGGGACAGCGGCTGACGTTGGGGGCCCTCTGAGGGCCAGGGCACGTCCAGGAACTGTTCCTGTAGGTAGCCACAGACTCGAGACTGACACTGGACAGGCTCAGTGTGTGACAGAGGCGGCACCACACACACCACCCACACACCACACACGTGTGGGCGAGACGTGCCTGGGGGGCAGGGCGTGGCCACAGCGTGCATCTGCAAGGCCACCAGAGCTGCAGACGTGCCTTTAGCGATGGCCAATGGGTCAGTCATCTTCATAGGACACGTGTGCACACAAGCACACCTGAAGGGTTCCAAAAAGACACGCATGCAGATGATGCTCGCATGCACAGAGGTGTGCCTGTGAGAGCCCACGAGGACGACAGCCATACCACAGTGGGCAGGACAGTCACAGGGTCCCAGCCCACCCACCAAACGCATCAATCTCCCATGGGGACATGCACTACGACATCTAGACTCTGAAAAATAAAGTCAGTATGAAAAATGACAACCTCTGCCAAGTGCTGTGGTGCACACCTGTGATCCCAGCAGCTCAGGAGGCTGATGCAGGAGAACGATAAGTGCAAGGCCAGCCTCAGCAACTTAGTGAGGCCCTAAACAACTCAGAGGAGACCCTGCCTCAAAAATTAAAAAGGGCTGGGGATGTGCCTCAGGATTAAGTGCTCCTGGGTTCAATCCCCAGTACCCCAAAAGAAAAAGACAACCTCAAAAGAGGGCACTGTGTCCAGCCGTGTGGTGCCCTGGCCAGCTGACGTTTCCACCAGTGCACACTGTCACGAAGCCACCATGTCACACTGACGAATGGCTTCAAAAGCAGAGAAGCTCACCTGTGCAAGTGAGTGCCACAGGCCACACAGCCTGGGCCAGGACGTACCTGTGGGCGGCATGGCGGGCTGCCTCTTGAAGGGGTCCACCTCCATCGCACCGCCTGCTCCAGCGGCCAAGCTCCCGGCCAGGGCCTGCTGCTGAAAGACACACAACAGTGGGACCCTGACCGAGTGGGAGGAAGACTGCCGCAGCAGTCCCTGCTCGCTGCTTCCCCACAAGCAGGGTCACCTGCCCAGCATCCTCAGACGCATGTCTGGAGCACATACCTACGTGTGTTAAGTGCCTGAAGGTCCTGACTTACCTCTGGATCTGTACAAGATACGTCATTCTGGTTTTAAATGGAATTTAAAAGCACGCCCATCCACACTCCTTTGGAAACTAACTGGCTTTGCCTATCAAACCACAACAGAAGGCCAACCTGGGAACCTAGTGTCAGCCACCCTGCTGGCCCGACTCCCATCAGACACTTGGGAGGAGAGGTGGGCAGTCTACCTGCTGGAGAACCACAAGACCAGGCAACCACCAGCTACCTTAGACCTTCAAGGTGATGTTTCAAACAGTTCACACCTGCTCAATGGGTTTCCGTATCTGTGTGCAGTGTGTGTGTGTGTGTGTGTGTGTGTGTTTACATATTTAAATATAGTGAGTCTGAGGCCAGTCTGGTTCCAGCCACCTGTAGGTGATGTTCTAAAAAGTGCAGCTAGGGAGGCAGAAGCCATCAGTGGTTGTAGCAGGCTGTGGAGGAGGGGGAGGACTGGGAGGACACAGGTCTGGGGAGGGAAACCATCATGAATGATGCCATGGTGCACGTCACTTGGGGCCCCAAGTGAGCCCCAAGACGCTCTGCACTCTGGGGTGTGAGGACATGAGCCCTCAGGTGCTGACAGTGGGAGGCTGGGCCTGTGTGGGTGCCTCCTCTCCTCCCCATAGCCAGCCTAGAGCTGCTGGCAAGAGGGCAGAAGATGGCAGCCTGACCTGCCCTTTCCCTTGGGCGCCCTCCTACCCCGCAGCAGACGCGAGAGCTGCTCCACAGCCGCAAGACTCCAGCCAGCCTCCCGGGCGCCATCAGGGCACCTTGACACCAGTGCTAGAAGCCCTCCCAGAGCCACTGTCCAGCAGGAGGGGAGCCTGCAGCCAGAAAGAGATGCTAGAGAGTCACTGCCACCAGAGCTCCACGTGCTCCCTGGCACAAGTCCACTCACACCAGGGAAAAGGCTCGGGCAGCGTGCAGGGCAGGCACCCGCAGAGGGAAGAAAGGAAGGGCCTGAGAACAGCGTCCACCAGCGTCCACCAGCGTCCTCTCTGGGCAGAGGTACAGGCGACTTTGATGTTTCATGTGAACACTTTTCTACGTTTTCCCTAATGAATGTGTATTACTTATATAATCAAGGGTTTCTTGTTTTTTTCTTTTCTTGGCACTGCAGATTGAACCCATGGGCACTTTACCCCTAAGTCACATATCTAGCCCCTTTTAAAACTCTGAGACAGGGTCTCACTAAACTGCAGAGGGTGGCCTCAAACTTGCAATCCTCCTGCCTTAGTCTCTCAAGTCACTGCGATCACAGGCATGCACCACCGCACCTAACCCAAGTTTACTTTTTAATTATTTTTTTCTTTGTCAATGGATCTTTATTATTTATTTCTATGTGGTGATGAGAATTGAACCCCATGCCTCACACAAGCTAGGCAAGCGCTCTACCACTGAGCCACAACCCTAGCCCCTAAGTTTTTTTTAATAAAAGAAGTTGGTAAAAGGTCCTCATTCCATCGTGGTCAGTACTTGCCAAAATCAAACACACTCCAATGACACTGAGCTCTACATGAAGCGTGAAACAAGGCAGAGGTGGCAGGAGGCCCAATGCAGGGCCCACACTGGCAAGAAAGGATCAAGTATGGCCCAGCGTCCCCAGCGGGCCCTTGCCCTGTGCACACCCAGAGCCAGGCACAGACACAGGAGGAAGGACGACAGGCAGGATAACAGCAGACAGCGACAGAGGCAGCCCACCTTCTCCCCCTACCTCTGCCCAGGCTCCCTCAAGTTCGGCTGGCCTTAAACCATATACAGGGACAAGCAAAAGCCGACAGGCAAACTGGAGAACTCAGGCGCCCGGCCCTGGAAGATGGAATCTGCAGTCTCTGTTCAGTGAAGTTAGCCAGGTATCAAAGCAATTGACTCATCCTCTTCAGAAGAATGTAACAAAGCCCAGGGTTTCTACATGCCATTCATAATTCTCAAAATCTAATGTGAAGTTACTCACAATCAAAGACCCTCCACCCAAGCTGACCCCCAACCTGGAATCGGCAGGCAGGAATTTAAAGTAGCTTTAGTAGGGTTAGTAGGCATGCCAAGTATGTAAGAAAATACACCTGACAAAGCACAAAGAAGAAACTTGGATGGAGGCACCAGAACTGACCAAGACTACAGAGCTGGAAACACCACATCCGAAACAAAACCTCATGGATGTGCTCAGGGGCAGCGTGAAGGCACAGGACACCCAGTGGGCCGGGCCCAAGGCAGATCTCAAAAAAAAAAGAGCCGGCTTGACTTCTGGGCTTACACTGGGCTGCAGCTAACAGCTAATAGTCACAATCAAGGGATCCTCAGGAGCACCAGAGCAATCCGAGGGCCACAGAGTCTTCCCAGCAAATGGTGCCTAAGACTGGATACCCATACCCAGAAGCTGGCAAAGTGGACTTCATCAAAACCAGAACGTTCAGCCAGCGTGCTGGCCAGGCCTGATCCCAACAGCCTGGGAGACAGAGGCAGGAGGGTCGCAAGCTCCAGGACAGCCTAGGCACTGTGGCAAGACCCTGTCTCAAAATAAAGCATTAAAAGGGTTGGGGTAGGGGCTGGGAATGTAGCTTACAAGTAGAGCACATGATCAGCAGGCTCAAGGCCCTGGGTTCAATTCCTGGCACCACAAAAACAAAAAAGATCAGAAAGCTCTACTTGCTCAGAGACCTACAGGTGGGCGGGGGGCATCGGAGTGCCACTGCAGCCTGCTCTGCAGAGCACTGGGAATCCGTGGCACCCACCTGCAGCAGACGCCCGGGCCAGTTGTCAGGATGGTCTTTAGTTACCTTGCGCTCTGCTGTGATGAATGTGTTAGTGGTGAAGAAACAGTTACCTTTAAAAAAAAAACTTGATTTTTAAAAACCACTACTAGAACTCTTTAAAAACAAGGAAAATCCTCACAGAGAAAAGGGATACTCTGGCAGGATTTAATTCTGGGTGCTCTTTTAAGAGAGACAGCACCATTAGAGTTTATCCACAGACTTCATATCATTTATAGGGAGACTTGAAACTATGCCACAAAAAGAAGAGGTGAAGGAAACACAGCCCACAGAAGAGACAAGCAGCAGGTCTGAGCCTCACAGAGGAGCGGGCTTGTGAGCAAAGCGACTAAGCAGTGGCTGCAGTTCCTGGGAGCCAAAATTCTGTCCAAATAAATGAATAATTTTAAAAATAGTACACCAACCAGACTGTGCCTTTGTGAGTCTGGTGTTCCATCACTGCAAAGGATGGTCTCTCCAAGCTCTTTAGGAGGGCACGCTTACACGCCAAGGACCAGACAGATGACCAAGCCCCAGTGCTCAGCCTTGGAGGCAAGCACCGCACAGCAGAAACAGCCTCCAAGCCTTCTTTTCAAATGTAGGTTAAAACAAGACCAGACGTCCCCGTCTAGATCTAAAAACTTTAAACTGCACACAGAACCAGGAACACGTCTGCAAGGTCACATAAAAGGCAACCGGTGGGCGAGAGCCCCAGAGCCACGGTTGGTTGACACTTTCCCCACCACTGAGGCCACTAAGCACACTCCCTATCAAGAGCCTCACGGCTGGGTGAGCGTGCGAGCACCAGGGGGCCTCACACATGGTGACCACACTCAGCGGTCCTGCTGAGGTCTTCCAGGACAGCGCAACACACGCCACGTACAACACCAGATGACAGCCTTTCCACCAGCACAGGCAGGCACACAGAGCAGCTGCAAATAGCAAACTCATCTGAAACTACGCTCATGCCGTCCTCAAACATCCAGCAGCGCGCCCAGGCTGGGAGCACCCACATGGCCAGCTGTGCTCAACCAGACACGAGGACACCAGGGCACCTCCAGGGTACTCATGATGCCCTCAATTCACAAAGGCTCCTCCTAAGACCACTGCCTAACAGGACAGTCAGAACCAAAATTAGGGAAACGGCTCAGTGGACAGCAGCTCCTCAAAGCAGTGGAGCATCAACAGCTGCTAAACAAAGAACTGCCCCCACTGAACCAACAGGCGCAGGTGCGGCTGGGAGGCGATGCGAGGTGGCCGGCTTACAGGGACTGCTCCTGCAGGCCGCCAGGAAGATGACTGACAGGCGCTCTCTGCACCGCTGCCTCCCTGGATGAACACCGCCTGCGTCCATCATGCACAACACCTCCACGCACAGTCTACCTAGAAACCTTCAGAAGCAGACACCGAAGACACTTCAGCAGAGCTGAAGGCATCTCTAGAGTGTCATCAGCCAATACACATCAGTGCAGCTACGAACAAGAAACCTCACCCTGAGATTTTTCCCCAAAGGAAGGACGTGCTCTTCATTTCAACTCTCATGTAGTCCCTCAGATCCACTGGCATTTGCCTCAAAATCTACAATCAAAATGGAGACTCCTAGGTTTCTCTTTTGATCTTTTGAAAAATGTTTATCATGAAATATATCATACACAAAATAAAATACACGTGGCTTTAAGAGTACAGTAAAGGGGCTGGGTGGTGGCTCAGTGGGGGAGCGCTGGCTTAGCACATATGAGGTCCTGGGTTTGATCCTCAGCACCACATATAAATAAACAAATAAAATACTGTCTCCATCTACAACTAAAAAAATTTTTAAAGAAAGAGTACAGTAAAATTACTCGTACGATTTAAACAGAGGGATATCAGTTCACCAGACAACCCGTTTGTCTGTATATTTGAAGTCTTTCAGCATCCATTTCTGAGAGGAAGTGGAAAACAGTTGACTTACAATTTAAAAGAGCACTAAGGTAATCCCCAGGTACTTATCACCTAGCTCAGGAAACACCACCACTCCAGTCTAAGGTGCCACACCCCTGCTTCCTGCCAACTGCTCCTCGCCAGAGCATGCAACAGCTTCTCCCTGCAGACCCTCTGTCCACTATCGGTGGAAACCTGAAGCAAGCCGCCATCACAGAATGCGTGAGCCACCAGTGATCAGGTCTGCGTCCCCAGGAAACTCAGTCCGCGTCCAGGACAGGGCCCTGCAGCCGAAGCCCCAGGTGCACTGCAGCCCAACTATCGTCCATGCCACGAGGACAAAGGAAGCACACATGTCCAGGCACAAGAGGAAGTCCTGCACGTGCCACCTGGACGGGCCTGAGGAGGAATGAGCCAGACACAGACAAGCAGCACTGCTCTCCCCAGCATGGAGACTCTGAAGAAAGCTGAACTCAGACACCTCAGAAGGCCAGTGACCGGGCGAGGGGATGGCATGCAGACGCTGCTCACACTGCAGGTGAGACCTTCAGGCCCAGTGTGGCCCCTGTGGGCCAGGCATCGGCAAGGCTGAGGCAGTCGGGTCTCCTGAGCCAGGAACTCAGGGCCAGCCTGGGCAACAATAAATGAAGGCACAGGCTCTGGAGCCACGACCCAGCACAGCGACTGCAGCTGACCACCCTGCACCACATACCTGGACTGCTGAGGGGGCATGGCAGCGCACACACGACCCAGGTGGAGACTGCGTGGTCACCACTCTGACAGGCTGCATGCACACTCGCGTCCACGCCGTGTGAGGGGTGCTCACCATTGCGTTCCACCCTGCCTCTCTGTCCTCCCACACTCTGCTCAGCCCTTGGCATCTCCTCAGCATCCCTGCTCACTCTGGTCATGCCCCTCTGCCTGGAAGTACACAGCCACCAGTCGACTCTCCTGCCAGGGGACCTTCCAGCTGTCCAGTTCAGGTCACTCACAGCCATGCTGCTGGGAACTCTCTGCCCACGTTCTGTGCGTGAACACAGGAGCACCTCCAGCGCAGGCTGTCAGGCCAAAGGGCGTGCCCCCTGCCTGCCCCTCCCCAGGGAGGTGATGTTCCCAAACACGTAGCCCAAGCACCCTCTATCAGAAGCAAGTGGGACTCGGACAGCCACAGCAATGCGCTCCCCTGTTAAGCTGTGGTGGACAGTCAGTGCCTGCAGGGTCAACCAGCACAGCCCGCTCGTGTGCGGGCCTCCTGGGCTTCCACGTGCCACAGTGCTCACACAACCTCACCACGCAGGCTACTGGAGCACTGATCCCCACGTCCCTCCAAGCATGAGCAGGAAAGATGCCCACTAACACACCTCTGACCATCTCCACCTTACGACTGATCTTCATGCTCACCACAGTGGGTACATACACAACAGAATCAAAGTAATCATCCTCCACAAAGAGGAACGAGGCTCCTTGGATGAGCGGCTGCCTCCAGGGCTGGATCAAGGGATATGCACAATGATTCCTAAGCATTTAGTGCCCCAGTGAGAGGGATGGGTCACAAGACACCAGAGCTGGCTTGAAAGGGCTCCTGGGGGTCAAGGATAGATAAACCAAGCATCAGAGGAAACAAGAAGGGCTGGGCAGAAGATGCCTACAAGCAACACAGAAGTGGATGTCATAGGCCGGGCGCAGTGGCGCACACCTGTAATCCAAGCGACTTGGGAGGCTGAGTCAGGAGGATCGCGAGTTCAAAGCCAGCCTCAGCAACTTAGCGAGGCCCTAAGCAACTCAGTGAGACCCTGTCTCTAAATAAAATACAAAATAGGGCTGGGGTGTGGCTCAGTGGTGGAGTGCCCCTGGGTTCAATCCCTGGTTCAAAAAAAAAAATTAAAAAAAAAAAAAAGGCAGTGATTGTCATGACGCACAAGAGAGCACCTACAGCCCCAGCTATAGGGGGTGAGGGGGCAGGACCCCACGTCAAGCCCAAGTGAGAATCATCTCAAATGAACAAATGAAAACCTCAGGGTGGGAGTGTGGCTCAGTGGCAGAGCACCTGCTTAGCAATCACGACCAGGAAAAGAAAAGAAATATTTTAAATTAAAACAAGAAGAGTTGGTGCCCGTCCTGCAGGTTCCCACGTGTGTGCACCTGGGACCCAGCAACACCCACCCCAGGCCCTGGCTCCGTCCTGAATGCCCCTCAGGTTGTGATTTGCCACTAAGGAACAAGTTCACAAACCTTGTCACTGATATGTAGATAGCGCCCGACAGACCTCGCCTGACAGAGGACATCCATAAATCCAGCTCCCACCCACAGGGTGCAGGACAGGACACTCCCAAGAACAGGGCCAGCCACAACGCTAACCACCACTCGCACCTGGCACCACACTGGAGCCTTGCCCTCCAAGACAGCAGGGACAAGGACTGGAATGCACACAGGCCACAGGGAAAGCCAGCCTGGCTCTGTGCAGATACCAGGCTCCATGCAGAGAGTCCCAGGAAATCTGAATTTAAAAAGCCCTTTCTAAAACCAATGAATGAATGTAACACGATTGCAAAACATAGATTCAAATAATCAACTGCATTTCCATATACTTGTAAGGACCAGTTGGAAGTGTGTTTTAGTTTTAAGTACTACTTATAAGACCACAAAAAACCTGATAAATAAAAAACTAGCCGGGCGTGGTGGCACGCGCCTATAATCCCAGCACTTGGGAGGCTGAGGCAGGAGGATTGCGAGTTCAAAGCCAGCCTCAGCAATTTAGCGAGGCCCTAAGCAACTCATGAGACCTGTCTCTAAATAAAATACAAAATAGGACTGGGGATGTGGCTCAGTGGTGGAGTGCCCCTGGGTTCAATCCCCGGTACCAAAAAAAAAAAAAACCTAACAAGATTTATATACAGTAGTATGCTGAAAATCATAAAACATGGAAGAAACCAAAAACGTGAACAAAGGGAGCAATCTTGTACACTCGAGGTCTGGAAGACTCAGAGCTGCCAAGATACTACTTCTCCCTGCACCAGACAACAGACACCTGCCAAAACCCAGCAGAACGTCCTGTGGGTACCAGTGTGCCAATTCTGAAGTTGACATGAAGAGGGAAAGCAACAAGAACCACCAAAGTCATTTTGAAAAGCTGGAAAACACATGCCACCTGGTCCACAGGAAGCCACAGCAACCAGGATGGTTGGCCCTGCTAGCAGACCACGGCCAGTGGCAGGAGGGCCAGCAGCAGAGCCAGCACACAGAACCACATGGGCTCTGGGCAAAGATGCACAGTCACCCTGACCAACGAGCCATCTTCTTAAGACGAGTACAACACGGTGTGAGTGCAACACTGTGAACCTCTGCCTGTGTCCGTCACTTTACACAGACCCTGAATCAAAACAGACCACAGAACCAGGGACAGGGGCCACACCTGTGATCCCAGCAGCTCAGAAGGCTGAGACAGGAGAATCACAAGTTCAAGACCAGCCTCAGCAACTCAGTGAGACCCTGTCTCAAAAAAAACAAAACAAAACAAAAAAAAAACGGGGGGGGGGGGGGGGGAGAAAGATGTCAATTAGTAAATCACCCCGGATACAAAAAAAAAAAAAAAGAAAAAAAAAATGGGAAAGAATGGATCACAGGACCAAATTAGTGAAACTATAACCACCCTCCCAGAAGAGAAAATCCTTGTGATCTTAGATGGAATATGAGTTCTCAGATATAATATCAGAAGCATAAGCAGTTTTAAAAGAAATGATCACCTGCATTTCATTGGAATTTTTTAGTTTTTGCTACTAGGGATTGAATCCAGGGACACTTCATAACTGAGCCATATCTCCAGCCATTCATTCTTTTTAAATTCATTCATTCACTATTTATTTACAGACTGGGTCTTGCCAAGATGCTCAGGGCCTCACTAAGTTACTGAGGATGGCTCTGAACCTGTGATTCTCCTGCCCCAGTCTCCCAAGCTGCTGGCATTCAGGTGTGGGCCCCAGGCCCTGCATGTACTCCATCAGAATTTAAAACATTCGTTCTGCAAAAGACACTGTTAATAGAAGGGAAAAGATAAACCACAGGAATGGAAAAAAAAATTGCAAATCTTATGTCCGACAAAAAATTCAACATCCATATTATGCAAAGAACTTTCAAACACAACAATAAAACACTTCAATGGAACATCTGTCAGCTGTGAACAGACACTTGACCAAAGAAGGAAGACACATGAACAGAGAGCACAGGAAAAGAGGCCCAAACTAGCAGTCCTCGAGGTATAGGAAGTCACTGCAGACCTGTCGGCATGAGGAGCACAGAGAAGTCCAAGCACCTGGAGGACAGGACAAGAACCCTCACAACCTGGACTGGGAACACAGGCGGCTCCTCTGCAAAGACCGGCAGTTCCCTGTGAGGCTGAAGGTACACTTAACACACAGCCTGAATGCAAGGTGCCCACCTGGATGAAGAGGAAGTCCATGCTCACACTAAACCCGTGTGGACGCCACCACAGCTTTACTCACAAGCCTCCAGTGCCCGTGATCCCAGTGACCCGGAGGCTGAGGCAGGGGAGTGCAAGTGAGGCAACTTGGACAGACCTGTTCCCACAAAGGGTAAATATACGTATGTGCACCCTAAAATGGAAGCACCCTCCTGAAGTGACAGGTAAGCAAAACGGGCATGTCCACGCAAGCAGTGCCACTCAGCCACAAGGGCACAGCTGGGACGCAGCAGGCACCACTGTGGAGCTGGAGGACAGGGCCAGGGCAGGGAGGCCCTGGCCAAGAAGGTCATGGGACGTTTCAGTCCTTGACTGCAGTGTAGAGCAGACAATTCCATGAACTTAAGACTTGCAGAATGAGGCCAAAAAAGTGAGTTTGACTGAATGTAAACAGAGTAAGTTTAGATAAACAGAAACAAATACTTGTGGTACTGACCAAAATAAGCACACATGTGTGAATGGACATAAAAATGGAGGAAAGAACAGCTCCTCGTTACAGAGGCCGTCAACCGCTACACACAAAGTCCACTTGAGATCTTCACAGCAGTAACTGATGCAGACACAACCCAGCAGCAGGGCGGCAATCAGTGGTGAAGGTTCGTGAGTCACAGTATTTAGACATTCTCAAAGCATCTTCCCCAACTCTCATCCTTTACACAAGAAAAGACCAACGACCTCCACAGGACAGGGCCTGTGCACGCCACCTCCAGCAAGTACTCGGTCCACCTCGGCACTCATGGGACAGGCGACACCCTGAGTGGACACGTCACACTGCTCTGGCTAGAGCTTGTCTGGCATGTGTGAAGCCTGCGGTCCACCCAGAACCACCAAAAAAAACAAATAAATACATAAGCAAATACGACCCAAGGAAACACAGTGCAAACCCGCACGCCAGTGCGCCGCACAGAACAGGGCTGGCACTATCCAGAACAGCACGGTCACACAGACACAGACCCGCCCAGACCACAGACTCGGAGGCTGCAGACTGAGCACCCAGGGAGGTCTGGGTCAGGGCCTAGCAGAGGAAGCTAGAAAGGCATCTGAGGACAGGAGGCGGGAGCTGGGTGTGAGTTGTGGATCCATGACAGCACTGGCCTACTGTGACATCTCCTGGCTGACGTGCGTGGTGTGGGCAAGGTGGCATCCTGACCTGTGGGTGCTGGAGCATCGGGGTAGAGGCTGTGAAGCAGCGCTGCACCCGTGAGAGAATGAAAACTAAGCAGAAGCAGTAGGGAGCTGCCAGCCGGCTAGCCAGGGCGTATCGGGGAGTTTTCTGTGGGACTAGTGCAACTCTCAATGTGCATCTGAGATTCTATCAAAAGCAAGAATAACATAACAAAGAGCATCACCGAGGACAAAACAGCTTCAGGACCCACAACTCAGTCCAAAAGCACTAGAGCCTGGCATGCTCAACTCCTGGCATTCACTTGACTCCACCCAGAGCCCGTGGTCTCCATGATCTCAGGGACTTCACCTCAGCATCCCTCTAGCTAAGGGAAACACCAAAATTATCGTTTGCTTATGACGTTTTCTTGTTCTGTTTTGCACTGTTCTCAAAATACAGGTAAAAGACACAAGAAAGGACGAACACTGAACACAGCACACAGGGGTCCTGGGCACACAAACAGGACTGAGATTGGACATGCACGAAAGAGCTACACCAGGCTGCAGTGCACGGGAGCAGTGCAGCAAGGTCTGGGCTGGCATTTACTCATGCAACTTAATCTACAGCTGTGTATGCAGAAAGGCATTTTTACTTTTAAAAAATAAGGAATGGGCTCTGGAAAAAAAAAAATGCCGAAGAGCAAATAGTAAATTGAAGTTAAAATATCTGGATGAAGGAAACGTTTGGGATGAGACTACGATTTAGAACCATCGAAAAGTACCTGAGGCGGCTGCTGCTGGGATGAAAAAGCAGCAGACACATTTGGCGGAAGCTGGGTTGCTATAGCAACGGGAGTCCCAGTCTGCCCATCCTTGCCTGTCACAACCTTTACCTGAGAGAAATATTTTGAGAAAAAAAGGCAACATAATTTTTAAGACTGCTCAAAACTTTGTTAGAATTTCACTGCTGACAGCTCACTAATTCAGGTGTTTAAAATGCTTTTGCATCAAATCCTGTAAAGGACACTCAACTGACTGAGAGATGTGCAACATAACCACCCAATGACCGCTGATGCTCAGCAGCTCCGGTCCAGGTCACAGACGCATCCTAGATTCTGCAACCCCAGACTGTGAAGAGGGAGTGGCAACAGACTCAAGTGATGAACTCCTGCGGCTTCTCTGGCCGTCTGCACCACAGCACTGTTAGCGACAGGTGGTTCCATGGCAAAGGTCCATGGCAGCAGCAGGCTGTGGGGGGCTGACCTCTCATGTACAGGGAAGGGGACCGGCTTACAGACAACATTGGCATACAAACAGAGAACTGGACTTCGCTGCCTCATGGCAACAGGTGAAGCCCTTGAAATAATGTAGACCTGAAAAACAAGAATGGTCCCTCCCAGGAAGGGCGCCAGAGAAGACACAGATGGCAGAGCCACACAGATACATCCACAGAGCCAGAGGACGTGGGCAAAGAGACGAGCTTTGGCTCACCACAAGCCGGTTTCTTTGCAGAAGGGCTGACAAAGGTCTATCTTAGCAGTTTCATAAAACAAAACAAGCCTGCAACACAGTGTACACTGCACAACACGAAGGCACAAAGTACAGTGCATTACAGTACAATGAGCACCTGGTGCTTGGGGCACACAGGGGACCTCGGGAACCATGGTGGCACGGGGTTTACTGAGCACCTGTTCTAGGTGACCAAAAAGTACACTGTCTACAAAAGATTCTATCTTAAATATCACTTCACAGATGTTTGCAAAAGTGCATCTAAAATATGATCTCAAAAACCAAAGTACATATGGAAACGGAAAAAAAGTCTTAATAGTTTTTTGCCACAATAACTGTATTTTAATTATGAAGATCTCATAAAAACATAAAAATATATCCAGTGATTTCTAGTTACAGTTGGTGATGTACACCTCTTGTTTGAAAGCCATACTGGCAGGGTTCCTGTGAACGCCACGCAGGGACAAGGCTGCAGGTGCTCAGAGTCCAGCTGCGGCAGAACCCTCCTGCCACCACGGCAGGGCACCAACCCAGGCCCACAGGCCAGGCGGAAGGGTGACAGCCTGCTCGGCTCTGCACCTGGGGTGGGCCTGCTGCCGAGAGGACCCCGTGTGCTAAGAAGCTCCTCTCCAGGAAGAGTCCCCCTCCACTCCTCCTCCAGACCCTCAGGAAGCTCTCCCCAAGGCCCAGGCTCAAGGGTCACCCGTCAACTCACTGTTGCTACGCTCGACCTTGCTTGGTGCAGGTGCCCTAGAAGACCTGAACCACACTGCTTACCTCATCGTTGATGACCTCAGACTTTCCTTCCTCCTCCTCCTCCTCCTCCTCCTCCTCCTCCTCTTCCTCAATGTCCAAATCATTCTGCCTAAGGTATGCCTGTAATGGGGCATAATGCTTCTTCTTGAAAGCAAGGAAATCCATCATGTTGCCCTGGAGGTGCTGCAGGAAGAACAGCTCGATCAGGCACTCCCGGAAGGCCTCCCTCAGCGCCTCCATCTCTCGGTAGTGGTAGTCCAGGCACCGCTTCCTCATCTGCGCCATCTCTGGGGAGGCTGGCGGGATCTCCTCCAGCTTCTTGGGGGCCTTCTTCACCACCGAGCTCCCCGCAGAAGAGAGCGGCAGGCTGGAAAGGCCGGGGGGCATGGCTGTTCGGGAAGGGCTGGTGGGGGGAGGTGGAGATGTCATCCCGAACGCTGGTGCCCCCCCAACCCCGGGCAGCAGCAGGCCGGGGGTCCGCTCAAATCCCAGAGGCCGACTCAGCGGCTGCCCCTGCAGCACCTGCTGCTGCTGAATCAGCTGGCCCTGGATGATACTGCTGATCTGGGGTGGCAGGCTGGCCGTGGTGATGTGACCCGGGCTGGCCAGGGGTTGCAGGCTGGCCCCTCCAGCAGCGGCAGGGCTCTGGGGTCCCAGATGATGGATGGTGCCTCCTGACTGTGCGTGAGGCTGGGACAGTCTCCGCTCTCGAGCTGCAATGGGTGCTCCTGCGTGCTGCAGCTGAACCTGGGCCCCCTGGGCCATCTGGGTGAGGCCTGGAGCCTCCTGAAACACAAAGTGCCCACCACTGGATGGGCTCAAGCTGATCTGCCTCACAAGCACACTGGCGTCCACGAAGCCTCCCGTGGGGCTGCTGCTGCACATGCCCAGTCCAGGGCCCGGGGCACCTGCACGCACACTCTGCAGGGTCTGCCCAGGCCCGGCATTGGGCTGCGTTGGGCTCTGTGTCTGTACCTGCTGGGACAGGGGGGACGCAACCTGAATGTACGATGGAGAACCATGTTCAAACCGCCTCTGCTGGGCACTGAACTGGAAACCTGGAGAGGTAGGGTTGGGCAGCGGCAGAGGGGCAAGCGTGATCTGCTGGTTTCCTCCCACAACAGGGCCCACGCTTTGCAGAGCGATGTTCACATTCTGCCCAGCCGCAGGGCTCCTGCTCATCAGCTGCTGTATCTGGTAGCCAGGGGACTGGGGAGCCGACGGGCTGGCTGACGGAGCAAAGGGTGCCGCAGGTGACGGCGGCAGGTTTGGGTGGGCTGACTGCTCCTCCTCACTGCCAGTGAAGGACCTGGACCTCTGCAGCTGATGCTGGACATTCTGAGGACCGTTGCCATGGTGCATCATCACCTCTCTCTATCATCCAGTGTGATGTCCACCTAGGAAATCAAAATCAGAATGGAGTTACTGGAAAGAGGACAGACCATGTGATCACACAGAGGAGGACTGTCACGAACAACACTGAAGAGGCTGCCCTGAGGGTGTGCTCCCACTGGCGTCAGAGTCACACACGCCATACCAACAAGTCCAGGAGACAACATACACTCTGCCCACAACCCCCTCTCCTCACTCTCCTCCAGCTGCTCAAGATGCAGGAAAGAAAGAAGCAAGGGAAGAAGGTGCCCCCATCCCAGTCCAAAGCAGTAGGAGGCCAAGAGGACAGAAATCCCTTACTTGAGAAAAGGACTAAGAACTTGGGCACTGAACATGCGCTGGGCCAGAGGAACCTCACTGCTTTGTCACGTGGTCCCACTGCAACTGGATGTAGTGCCAGAGCAGCTCCTTGCTCAGCAGTTCAAGTCTCCTGCAATCAACCAGCTTGCCAGGCTGCACCACCAAGCAACCACCCAGCTGCTTAAACTGGTCCCAGAGTACAGACCAGAGGCAGAGCAGGGAGGGCCCCACAGGGACAGCGCAGCCCTCTGAGCAGGTGTGAGACTGTCACCACCATGGCTGCACACAACACTCCACTGAGCCAGCTCTCCTCCTGCTGGCCATGTGTGCTGCATCACCAGGGAAGGCCAGGGTGGGCAGCCAGAGGACAGGTACCATCACTGCCTCTGCGGGCACGGTGGGCATGCCTGAATCCCAGCCTCAGCAACTGAGGGAAACCTTGTCTCAAAATAAAAATAAGCCAGGCGCAATGGTACATCCTGTAATCCCAGTGGCTTGGGAGGCTGAGGCACAAGGATGGCGAGGTCAAAGCCAGCCTCAGCAACGGCTAAGCAACTCAGTGAGACCTGTCTCCAAATGAAACACAAAGCAGGGCTGGGCTCGGAGGTCGAGCGCCCCAAGTTCAAATCCGGGTACCCCCAAAATAAGTAAATAAATAAATAAATAAAATAAAAATAAACAGGGCTGGGATGTGGCTCAGTGGTAAAAACAAAATAAAATAAAACTACCTTCATACTGGGCAACCAGGAAGATAAAAATGCCTCAGAACCAAGGACGGGGCAGGCAAGCTGAGCGTGGCCCTCCCTGGGAGGCACGTCCTGGGACTAGGACCTGTGGCTCACACTGCCAGGCTGGAAAGCGGAAGGGCAGACTGAAGAGTGTGCTACTAGATGGCGTTAAATGCACACTTCTCCATCTCTGGGTGTGAAAATCATAAAAGTTGTTCTTTAAAACGAAGACATCGCTGGGCAGTGTGTTGCACATGTGAGAACCTGCCTCAAAATTAAAAATAAAAGGGATGGGGATGTGGCTCAGTGATAGAGCAACCTTTGCTTTAATCCTCAGTACGCAGGGAAGAGGGCGAGAGAGTGGGATTGATGGGTGTGTGTGTGTAAATATTAAACCCTGGAGCAGAAGGCAGAAATGGCTGTAGGCCTGAACGTCCTCCACAAGAGCACATGAGGAGAAACAGTAAGAAAAAGGGCAGACAGATAGACAGCAAGCAAGCTAGCTGGCTGCAGGGACCCCACTGTACAAGGCCTGCAAGTTCTCAGAGAGGTTTGGCACCTGAAAGAGACAGTGGAAGGTCAGTCTTTAGGATAGGAGGGAGAGGAGGAACAGAAGAGGCCAGGACAAGTGTCTGCAGGTAAGGAAGGGACTGGAGGAAACAAGAACCAACGTGGGCGCAGTCTGTGGCATGGACCACAGCACAGAAGCATGCTTCCCCGGAGAAGCAACAGTGCAAAGCAACCCACGATGGCAACTGCAGCCAGCTCAGAGCCAAGGTTCCAGGCAGAGGCAGAATAAGGCCCCACACCCCAGGGGCAGCTGCACCAGGACCCAGTCAGTCCCTGCCATAAACACACGCTTCCAAGAGAGGCAGAGGAGACCTGAATACTGAAGGCACAACCTGGCACCAAGGCACGAGAGGCCAGCCTTACTGCCATCGCCTAGACTTCTCACCCAGTTCTGCCTTCTCAGGGCCCCTGTCACCCTGAGCTGAGCTGCACAGTCATCAAGGGTCTCTTCCTTGCTCCCCCTGAGACAAACAAGGGCCCCTTTTTTCAGCTTAAGGACATCACTGCTAAGTCTCTACTTAATAGCTTAGAGAAGAATGCTCAAACTTGCCACTAGTAAAAGTGAAACAAGCAGTGGCGCACACCTGTAATCCCAGAGACTCAGGAGGCTCACAAATTTGAGGCCAGCCTCAGCAACTGAGCGAGGCCCTGTCTCAAAACAGAACTTGGAAAAGGCTCTGGGGATGTGGCAGTGACAGAGCCCTTGCCCAGCATGTGCAGATCCCTGTTGCAATTCACACACCACCAAAACAAAAACGAAGGCAATAGGAACTAGAGTAAGTGCTTCCCTAGACCAGGCAGCAAGACGTGGCACAGACAGCTGGCACTCGACCTGCTCCTGGAAGGCGGAGGTGCGGGAGCAAGGCAGGCAGATGCAGCGCTCTCACAGGGTTCACAGCAGGACACATCCAGGGAACACACACCCAGATGCCCCACTTGTACTGCAAGTCTGAACGTTCTCTTCTCACTACGCAGACATGCTCCTGCCAGGTATGGAAGCAGGAGCACTGCAAGTTCAAGTCCAGCCTGGGCAACTTAGTGAGAAGTACACAGGCCTGAGGGCAGAGCTCAGCAGCAAACTGCGCACACCCCGGGTTCCATCCCTAGCACAGCTGATAGGTAAGGGGCAGGTACCCAACAGAAGGCAGAATATCACCAGGCAAAACAACTTCCAAACAGCTATGTTTACGATTTTAACTCAGCTTTTAAAACTGACTCACAGCATCTGTGCTGTGTATTAGAGATCATGGCACAGCGCCACAGAAAGTCAGGCACACGATCTCTGCGTCCTGGAACTTTAATGCCTCTGTGTGCTGGGCCTCTGGACCCCGCTGGCTCCCTGGGATGTACAGCAGAGTGCGGAAGAGCAGGAGACCTCGCTCCGCCTCTCTCACCGCATCTCTGGGCCACGCCCAACCTCTCCATGCCCTGCCCTTCCACTTTGGAGGCTCCAGTCTCCCTGTCCTACCATCCACTGCTACGAGACCAACATCAAGTCCACAAACGCGAAGGGCACACAGCACTTCCTTTCATGTCTCTTATTCATGTGACACACAGTCCCTGGTCCCATCCCTCTCAGACTCTGGGCGCTCCCTGCACCCTAGGCAAGAGCCCGACCCCTGACCACATGGCAGCTCCATCCCCTCTAGGCTGAACACTCTGTGCACCCACCACGCTGTCCTTATCAGTTCACCCCAGGGCACGGAAGCTATTCCCCACCTGACCACCACCATCACAGCACAGCAACTGGCTCTACCAGGGTGTGCGGATTTCTCTTCCTTTGAATGTACACCAGCAGTGGAATGCTGGGTCACACAATGAGTTCCTTTTCTGTTTCTTGAGGACCCTCTAGACTGTTTTCCAAAGTAACTGCACTGACCTACATTCCCATCCAGAGTACCACAGTTCCCTTTTCTCCACATCCTTGCCAGCATTTTCTTTTTTGATACCAGGGATTGAACCCAGGGGCTCCTAACCACTGAACCACATCCCCCCAGCCCCTTTTATGTTTCACTCTGACACAGGGTCTGGCTAAGGTGCCCAGGTAGCCCTGAACCTGTGATCCTCCTGCCCAGCCTCCCAAGTGGCTGGGCTCTCCAGCAATGACTATTTGTCTTCCATTAAGCCGTTCTAACTGGGGTGAGATGATTCCTGTCGTTTGGATTTGCATTTCCCAGATGATCAGTTTCAACTCAATTTTAACCAGTTGATTTTAACAACTCTACAGACTGAGCCACGAACACAGATACACTTGCACCACTAGAAACCGGAGGAGGCCCGACAGCAGCCGGTGCACTCAAGAAAGGCAGAGCGAAGTGGTCGCTCCGTGGCAGCCCTCCTGGGCAGGGCCGGTGCTGCAGGTGCCTATGAAAGTCCCGGGTCTCCATCTCTTACAGGCAGAGCAGTGGCCGCTGGGGCACCCCCAGCGCCCCAGGGCAGGCACAACAAATCCCCTCCCTCCCCCACAAGCACACTCATGCTTAGGAAGTCTGCACGGAACATGTGCTGCCTTCTGCTCCAACTCCGGGGAGCTACAAACCATCTCCACACTCCCCAGAGCAAAGAGACAAAACCAGAATGGAGCAGCCAAAAAGACCAAAGAGTGCACGTTAAAATGCTTTCAATTCTGCAACGCATCAGTCAGTCAGTTCTAGAGACAGCAAGGTGCCTGGGCTGCAGCGGGCGCTGTGCATCTGGGGAGCAGGCAGTGGCAAGCAGAGCGCTTTCAATCTTTGTGTGTCTTTTCAAATCTTTCACAACAAGAACCCGACAGGAGAAAGTGGCTTCTGTGTGAGATGGAAACGCAGACGCTGTGTGGCAAACAAAGCTGCTAACGCAACGCCTGCGTCTGCCTACTGTTCATCGTCAGCAAGAACTGACCTGTGGGCTGCTGCAGTGGCCAACAGTCCCCAAGGTCTTTTCTAAGCTAACTAATGGCTGTGTGGCCAAAGTCTACAGTCATGAGGGGACCCAGGTGTGACTCAGTGATACAGCACCTGCCTACCACGGGCAGTCTTGGGTTCCATCGCCAGCACTGCAAAAGCAGGCAGGGATGGCAACAGGTCTGTCACCTGAGGGACCATTACCCCTCTTTCCAAACCAGGAGGAATCCTCTCAGCTCCAGAGAGTGGCTCAAGGGAACTGGAAAACACCAAGTCAGGGCTCACACCCCACCATATCACCTGGGGCTTTCTCGACCTTTCTCCCCACTGCCCCCTGAAGAATGTTTTTAGAAGGTTCCCCCCAAGCTGGGACAAGATGGCACATTCCTAGTGACTCAGCTGGCTGAGGCAGGAGGATTGCAAGTTCAAGGCCAGCCTCAGCAATTTAGTGAGGCTCTAAGCAACTTAGCAAGATCCTGTCTCAAAATAAAAAATAAAAAAAAGGGATGGGGATATGGTTCAGGGTAAAGTGCCCCTGGGCTCAATCTCCAGTGCCAAAAAAAAAGAAGAATTAGAAGAAAAAGATTTTCCCCTAATCACTTCCTCCCATAAATTCGGTTTTTTTTTTTTTTTTTTTTGTACCAAGGATTAAACACAGGGATACTTAACCACTGAGCCACATCCCCAGCCCTTTTAAAAAATATTTTATTTAGAGACAGGGTCTCGCTAAGTTGCTTAGGGCCTTGCTAAGTTACTGAGGCTGGCCTTGAACTTGCAATCCTCCTACCTCAGCCTCCCAAGCCACTGGGATTATGGGAGTACACCAGCACAACTGGCCCTCCCGTGAAATTTTAATGGCACAGTTAAACCGTATACTTGCCAAGACCCTCTGGCTGCCTCTAGTCACTATCAGCTCTTAACGTTTTTTGCCCCTCTCCCCAAAACCAATTTCCACTCTCTTGTGAGGTGTTGCCCTCATCAGAGACACACAATCTGATATACAGAAGGAGACCTGGAAACACCACCAAACTCGGGGCTGTTGAGGGGTAAAGCAGGGGAGAGAGAGAGCAAAAAGGAACCCAGCATCTCTGTGGATTCTACATAGTTTAAACATCTTGCAGCACTGGCCATTCAAATATTACTTATGTTAAAAGAAAAAACTGGGGACTGGGGCTGTAATTCAGCGGCAGAGTGCTTGCTTAGCATGTGAGAGGCACTGGGTATGATCCTTAGCACCTCGTAAAAATAATACATATAATAGAAGTATTGTGTCCATCCACAACTAAAAAAACAATAAATAAATAATTAAAAGAAAAAATTGAAAACAGAACAACTGGCAGCAACCCAATTTCCTGTCCAAATGTGCATTTGTCCTGGGACAAATGGCAAAGCAGGCCAGGGTCCCACTCAGCAGGAGAGGGAAACAAGCTGCTGGGCACCACACCTCGAAGCCACCCGGTCCTGTGCTCAGAGGAGGAGTCAGGCACAGAGGCCCACACCTCTGGAACCCTTCTGGCTGGGGCAACCAAGGCAGGGAGGGAGGAACGAACCAGTAGTGACAGCATGAGGAGGACTCCGGGGCCACAGGAGCAGTTCTGTATTCTGATTATCACGGAATCACACAACACTTGTCAAAAGCTCAAAATGCTACACCAGGAAATGAATTCGGCTATGCACAAATGTTTTAGACCACAGCTAAGATGGCAAAGGTAGGCCATGCAAAGATCTTTCCTTCCACTGCAACGTCAATGACTCTAATGCTTTATTTTTACCACATAGCAAAGCAACAAAATCAAAGTTTCCACTGATGAAAAGTGGGCTGAGGCTGCTGGACCCAGAAGATACAATGGGCCCAGATGCCAGCTCCAATGGGGACAAGGCCCTTACCTGTGGCTGAAGAGCAGTGGCAGGCTCCCCAGGCGAAGCCAAGGACTTGGGTCACTGTACTTTCACCAGTAAAAAGAAGCCAAGAAGCTCAGCTGGCCCCATTGCAGGCTGCAGGCAAAGCAATACCTAGCACCTGGTACCAGCCACAAGTGTCACCTGTACTGGAACCGATATGGAACCTCAGGGGGAGTCAAATGGCCAACTTCTAGTGTGGGCCCTGAAGACTGAGCTAGGACAGAGATGGAAAGATCTCTCCAGGGGCTGGGAATGTAGCTCAGTGGTAGAGCACTTGCCAGGCCTGTGGGAGGTGTCAGGTTTGATCCCCAGTACTGAAGGTAAAAAGAAAAAAAGATGGAAATGTGTCCATACACAGCAACTGGAACATTCCTAAACAAGCTGGGCATGGTGGCCACATCTAGGATCCCAGTCATCCAAGAGGTTGAAGCAGGAGGGTCACAAGTTCAAGATCAGCCAAAATCAAAAGAGGTGGGGTGTAACTCAGTGGCAGAGAAATCCTAGGTTTGATCCCGAGTACCAACAAAAAACAAAAAGAGATAACCCTAACACAAGAAGCTGGGGCTGGGAAAGCAGCGAAAGCAGGGGACATGCATATAGGTAAGCCTGGTAGTCCACCTAGAGTCACACCCGCTTCCACAGCTCACCCTGCAGGAATGGACCCAAGGCCCCAGGCCCTGGAGCCAGACCCTCCTACACCCCCCAGCACTCCCTGGCACCTGCTCAAGACCCCACCCTCACTCAGAGTCAAGAGTACCACACACATCCTTGCTAATCACTTCCTTACACTGAGGTCCCCACCGATCCACCTGCTTTAGGAAACAGCGTTCAGCAATTTACTTACCCAACACACATTCACTGAGGACTTGCTATGTCAGAGACAGTCTGACACACCGAGGGCATGCCTGAACAAAGCACAGTTCCTGCTTCCATGGGAAGACAATCCACAGAGCAGCAGGTGTCAGGTGGATAGGGTGATGGGAGGGCAGGACCCTACAGGGGGACAGACAAGCCACTGTTAGGCACGGAGGCCCAGAAAGGCCTCTCTCAAGTGGGCCTTCTAAAGAGAGAACTCACTGGATGATAGGCTCACTGCTATGCTTGGGACCCAAGGTCCCAGACCCTCAGCCAGGGGACAAGGAGCAAGGAGGGGTGGCACAAAGCATTTCACAAAACCTCTCAAGGATACTGGTTCATTTCTAAGGGAGATGAGAAGCAACTGAGGGTGCAAAGCAGAAGTACAGACTTCTGTCCAAAAACATCAATGCTGGCTGTGCTGACAGTAAACTGCAGGGCCCTCTGTTCTGAGAGGACAGGGAAGGTGCTGAGGGACCAAACAGCCCAAGAAAAAAATTCGAATCACTGTACAGGGCTTTTGTTTGTTCTGGTGCTGGGCATGGGACCAGGGCCTCGGCAGGCTAGTCCACCACTGAGCCACAGCCCGGGCCCTTGGAAGGAGTTCCGAAACTGTGTCTGCAAGAGAGGCAGGCATGGGATGCACGGTCCTGCCTGGACTTGCACTCAGGACCCAGTGACATGGGACACACAGTCATGCACAGGATGAGACCACCTCCTGTGAGAACGCAGCAGAGGGATGGGGCAGAGCTTCCCCGGACCCACAAGAGGGACAAGGCAGGGTGAGCCAGGACCCCAGGCAGCAGAAACGGGCGGCCTGCAGGCCTCACAGCCCGGGACCGCACGGCCGGGGGACCCCACAGCCGGGGGACCCCACAGCCCTGGCGGCTCGGCGCCGGCAGGTGGGACTCCGACCCGCCCCGCTCAGCACAGACAACGCCCCCGCCCCAGGTTCGAAAGGCCGCCCTTGGCCCGCAGGGTGGCCCGGCCCCGGAATCCCCTGCCTCTCGGCCTTCGGCCCGCAGAACCCCCGGCCTCTCGGCCCTCGGCCCGCGGAGCCCCCGGCCTCTCTGCCCTCGGCCCGCGGAGCCCCCGGCCCCTCGACCCTCGGGCGCAGGG
>JAJEJO010002826.1:122867-141556 GCA_020662805.1 Glaucomys volans | reverse complement strand
CCCAGCTCAGACAGGAGGACGAGGCTCAGGAGGGACGGCCTGCTGCAGGCCTGCCAGGTCTGAGCCAGGATCACCAAGGCCACCCGGGGGCCCAGCAGCATGCTGGAAGCAGGACAGGCTGGGGACCTGTCTCCCACCCCCACTCACCGGCCAAAGGGGCCCCTGCTGTCTTCGGCAGGACGCAGGCCAGAGCCCAGCTGCTGTCCCTGGAAGGGCCCCACCTCTGAGAGGTCAGGCAGCGTGCGGTTCCGCGGGGGAGCCATCACCATGCCCTGCCGGGCCAGGAGGGCCAGCAGGTTCTGGGAGCTGGGCGCCTTGGGGAAGTCGAAGGAGGGCATGGCCTGGGGGGCAGGGCAGCTCTGAGTACCCCGGCCCACCAGCAGCCCCGCAGAGGACCGAGGGCCGGGCGGGGCACTGAGCAGGCAGGGCTGCAACGGGCCCCCCTGTGACAAGCAGGCGGAGCTGAGGCATGTGCACCACTGGCCGACCCCTCCCCACACCCACCTCAATCCACACGCCCTAGGGAGAGGCCAGTCCCGCACTGCGCCTCTGCCACAGGGAGCTGGCCACAGCCCATGTCGGCTCCCAGGAACATGTCCCCTCCTGAGGGGCAGCCACAGGGCGTCACGGGAGGGCCAGTCACGCGTCCCCATTCTACAAGGCCAAACGCAGGGCAGCACAAGGTGACCAGGGACTGGCCAGCCGTTGACTGAGGGACCTTGGAACATGCAGGGCACTAGGGACCCTCCGAGGCAGAGGCTGAGCGACCTGCGCGTAAGCCCAGGCGCAAGGACCGGAGGGCGCCTGGTCCTTCCCCAGGCTGCTCGCGCCTCCCGGAAGCTGTGCCCTTACCTTGGTGGGAGAGCCCAGGATGGGGGGCAGGGGGTTCCGCTGCAGGAAGTCGGGCAGCTTCGGCGAGCCACGCAGGGACCGGCAGGGCTGTGGCGCAGGGGCTGGCTGCGGAGGGCTGGCCTGTGGTGGGCTGAACGCCGCTCCCAGGGGGTCCGTGGGGGGCTTGGGGAGCTTGGGCCGGACGACGTGCAGGTCGGAGAGGTTGGGGGCACTATGCAGGCGGCAGCCGAGCCCGGGGGTCCGGGGGGAGTGCTCGGGCACAGAAGATCCTAGGGACAGGGACAGGCCTCACCCCTTCTAGACCCAGGCAGGACACCAGAAAATAGACACGTGGCCACTGCTGCTGACCCTCGCCCCACACACTCTGTGCCCCACAGCCACACCAGGTGATGCCCTTGCTCCAGTTTGCAACTGAGGAAACCGGCACAGAGGGGCTGAGAAACCTTCCCAGAGGCACACAGCTATGGAGTGGAAGAGGCTGTGAGCCAAAAGGTACCTTTGCAACCTGAGGATCCCAGCAAGGAGACCAGCCAGCCTGGCCCTCTGTCCACCCCTCCCGTCCCTCAGGCCCAGGCTGACCGCTCCTACCTGGACGTGGGGACCTGCCAGCTCGCATCTCGGTTCCTTGTGGGGAGGGGGCCCTGCTCCAGCCCGGCCGCTCGGGAATGGTTCCAACTTGGAGGGGAGAGGGTCCCAGGTCAGCCCAGGAAGGAGCCTGCAGAGTCCCTCCACAGCCCCACACCCAGCCCAGAGGCTCACCTTGAGGTGACGGCATGTAGGGCCGGCCCCCACCCAGGGACAGCTTCCTGGCTAGGACAGCTCCATCGGGGTGGGACGGAGGAGACGGGCTAGCCCTGGCAAATCCCAGGGGGCTGCTGCTGCCGGACCTGTGGGTGGCAGAGGACCTGCAGATGTGGCAGGCCCAGAGGTAAGGCCCCCGCCCCTCACGCCCGTCGGAACAGCCCACGGCGGTGCCCGGCTCCCCGCCCACAGTGCTGCCCAGGCAGCACGATGGCCTTGCCAGCGAGCACTGACGAGGGCTGAGCCGCTCTGCCCTTCTGCAGGAGGCCAACTAGGGCTGGGAGCCGATTCCCAGGCCCCTCACCGCAAGGCCGTGGTCCTGCAGGGACAACAGCTAGCCCAAGCTGCTGCCCGTGCACGACAAAGAAAGCACCCTCCCTCCCGTCTGCTTCTGTCCAAGCTGGCAAAACTGCCCGGCACGGTGGCGCCTGCCTGTGATCCCAGGGAGGCCAGCCTCGGCCACTGAGCGAGGCCCTAAGCAACGTACAAGACCCTGTCTCAAACTAAAAAATAACGGAGACTGGGGCTGGCTGGGTGGCCGGGGCATCAGCACCCACAGGTTCTGTAGACTCGGGACACGGTGCTAACGCTGCGGAAGCGGCCCTGGAGCCCTCAACGCCAGGTGCACGGTGGTGCCGACTGCACAACGCACAGCCAGCAGCCCGCCCAGCGGCACTCACCGCGACGTCTGGGGCGGGGCGGGGGAGTGCAGGTTCTGCTCGATGCGCCGGTAGTTGTGCACCTGGGTGGGCACCGGGATGGGCACCGAGGCCCCGCACCGGCTGTGGAGGGAGGAGGCTCGCTGAGCAAGGGTGCTGGGGTGCAGCCAGGCCCAGACAGCCTGGCTGCGAGGAGGCCACGTCCTCACGGGCACCCTCACCACCAACCCCTTGGCCCACGGCCTCCCATGGGAGCGTCCCTGTGGGGCTGAACAAAGGCAGGGCCTCGGGACACAGCAGACCCACCAGGAGCACACCCACCAGGGAGGACAGGCATGACAGATGAAGCCCCCCACTTGGGGCCTACTTACCCAGAGGGGCTGGGGGAGCTGCTGCAGGTGGGAGAGGGAGATGGGGTCCGGCCATGGCTCTCCAGGCCAGCGGAGGCCACCAGGGAGCTCCTAGGGGGCAGAGGACAGGGAGGTCCCTTCACCCAGTGTGGCCAGAGGCCGGGCTCTCCCTCCCGCCGCCACTGGGCCCAGGAGTCTAGTCCTACCCAAGTGGCCTCAACCAAGGTGGGGGTGGACTAGGCAGGGATGACACCAGCCACTCCGAAGGCCCACCTCTGTCCCTCACAGGGCTCACCCGCTGCACAGCAGACTATCCGGCGGGGGCTTGGCACTGGCCACCTCAGCCACCAGGTCACCTGTGGGTGAGACAGCATCTGGCCTAGGTGTCCCCACCCTCCAGGCCCGGCACTGCCCCCAACTCTCTCACACCCACTCCATGCTCCTCTGCTCCCCGCACAGGTGAGGCTCCAGGAGGGGCAGCTGGGAGCTGGCCTGGCGTCTCTGGTGGGACCTGGATGGTGTGATGCAGACTGGGAGAAGGGGACCCTGGGTGCAGCCCCCACTAGGAGACCCTCCCACTGCCTGGCTCCACCCTCCCACTCCAGGCCCTCCTGGACCCAGGGCCCCGCCCCAGCCTCCACACACGCTGGGACAGGTGGTGAGGACGGCAACCCTGGCCTCTCAGGGATGCCCCGGCTCCCACCCTGGTGAGGGGCCAGCCCATCACCACCCCACCACCCGAGTGTGAGCTGATGAAGTGCCAAGTGCCAGGCGTGAGTCAGGCTACTCCTGGCCGACAGCAGAGCCAGCCAGGCCTCCAGAGCAGGGAAGGGCCGTGAACCGCACGGAGCCGCAGCTGCTGAGGGCAGCGTCCCACGAGCACACGGCCTGCGCTGTGGGAGGGGCCCCAGGAGGACGGCAGGATGGCAGGACGGCAGGACGGCAGGACGTCCTGAGGGGGGGCTGCCACCTGCCTGCAGAGGGCCTGGCCGAGGGCAGAGGTTGGCTCTGCCTGGGGGGCACAGTCCTGGGGTCTTGGGCGTCTGATGCCCACTGACCAGCAGGTGACCTCACCTGGACTCCAGGGGCCCTTGAGCAGAGATGACTCACCAACGTGCTGGGCTGCTGGGCGCTCCTGAAGCCCCTCCTGACTGCCCAGGACAGACCCCACACATGCACACACACACGTCCCGCAGACGTGCTCCGCCCTCCAAGCCCTTCAGTGAGGGCCTCCTTCCCGCCTGCAGGCCTCCTGACCTGGGAACTGGGCCGGGACCATGACGAAGTCGTCCGTGTCACAGGAATCCTTGCTGCTGCCAGCAGAGTCCCGGGAGCCATGCAGGAAGCCGGCTGCATCTGCTGGGGACGTGAGCGTCCTCTGCAGGTGTGGCATCTCCCCCAGAGACTGGAGGGCAGAGGAGGGACGGTGAGCCAGGCCAGGCCCCACCTTGAAGTGCAAGCCGCGGGCCAGCCGCTCTTCCCCCGCCCCGCCCCAGCTGGACTTGCCTGCTCCTTAGCGTGTGGGTGGGGGGTAACGAGGGACTGAACCAGGGCGCTCTGCCCCTGAGCCACATCCTCAGTCTTTTTCAAAGTTTATTTTGAGACAGGGCCTCACTAGGTTGCTCAGCCTGGCCTTGAACTTGCAATCCTCAGCCTCAGGCACGCAGCACCACTGTGCCCAGCATGCCTGCTCTTTAAATTCTAGGACACAGAAGGCCCTGGCCGCACGGGGCATGTTGCCCAGAGCTGCTCACAGCACCCGCCAGGTGCAAGCAGCCTCGACTGCCACCAGTCCCCTACCTCACTTCTCTGCTGCACAGCAGGGGGCCAGGCGTCTGGTGGGCATGCTCCCGGCAGGCACGGGGCGAGGCTGGGCCCGCACGCAGCACGCTCTGAGGCCCGACCAGGCGCTGTGCTCTCACTGCAGGCCAGAGGCAGTGCACGGTGCCCTCCGCACGCTGGCCAGGGCCAGAGCCTGCACACAGCCCCTCACCACCCCACCAACGCCCTCCCGAGCAGGTGCTCGGAGGGTGGCCAGGGTCTACCTGGCCCAGTCCCTGAGCCCCCTATGAGGGGCTGCCCCCCAGCCCTGCACAGAAGCCAAGCTGCATGTCCCTGCCCGCCATCCCCCAGCAGCCACGTGCACCTGTCTGCCCTGCTCCAGTGGGTGAGCAGGGCCGGGCGCGGGCAGGAGCGGCCCACCTACCGGGGGGGAGGCCAGGTGGGACGTGGAGCTGCTGCTGGAGCTGCTGCCAGACCCCGAGCTCGGGTAGGAGGGCACGGGCACGGGCGGGGCTGCGGAAGAGCAAGGGTCAGTCTGCAAGCCTCTGCCCCAGCCCTGTGCAGAGGACAGGGCCATCTGAGGCCACTGCGGTCAGCCACCCGGGCCTGGACAGACTGCCCCGCACCCTGGCACTGCCCCGACCTGCAACTGGTGGGAGGCAGGGTGAGGGAGGCCCCCTGAGCCACCACCCACACTGTGACCTGCACCAACACTCAGCAGCCCCGCCGCTCCGCATCCTGACAGCAGGGGGCAGTGCAGGTGACCCACCTGTACACACCCACTGCACCATGGCCACCAGCCACCTGGGCCTGGGGCCTGGGCTGCAGCAGGGCCAAGGGGCCACTGGCACCCCCACCCTCCTGAGGGCCCAGCACAAGGCCCTTTCTCTGTGCCCCAGGCCTGAGTCTGCACAAGACACCCAACCCGACCTGGAAGGACACCGAGGCCCCTCCTGGGCCCACGGGACTTACACTTCTTGATGGAGGCACTGGCATCCAAGAAAGGGTGACGGAAAAACTCCTCTAGAGAGGAAGAACGAGACCTCAGGACTGTCTCCTACCCAGGCTGGGGGGGTCGGGCAGCCCAGCCCCTTGGGCCCAGAGCTGGGGCTCCAGCGCACAGCATGGCCCTCGGCCAGCCTGGGGCTTCACCACCACTGGATGGGGCTTCCCGCAGAACCGTCTGCCAGCCTTGCTGCCAGCGAGGGACCCACTCATGCCACCCCAGAGGCTGGAGGTGCCACCATGAGGCCCACAGAGGCCTAGGTGCCCAGGCTCAGGCGGGCAGCTGGAAGAGGGAGCCAGAGCAGCACTGCCGCCCACTGGAGCTGCAGCGGGAGGGCCGGCGCCCCAGGAGCGTGGGCGAGCGGGAAGCAGTGAGGCGGCAGGGTTGGGGCTGTGAGTGGGCAGGGCTGGGGACGCCTGCGCCAGCCCGCCAGGGCACAGGCCGCCCGCACTCACCGAAGTCCATGCGGTCTTTGTGGTTGCGCTGCAGGAGAGCCAGGAGCAGCTGCCGCAGGGGTGCCGAGGTCTCCCGGGGGATGCTGGGTGGGCAGGGAGAGCCAGGGTCAGTGGGGGCCGGAGGGGCACTGGGCGGAACGGCCAAGGGGCAGGGCCACTTACACAGGCACGAGGGTCTTGTTCTTCTCATAGAAGAGGCGCAGGTCCTGCGGGCTGCTGGCCTGGTGGGACAACGGCGTGAGACTGGCTCCCTCCCGCGCAGCCCTGCCTCCTGCTGCAGCCTGGCCCCCACCCGGCCGGCCCTGCCTGCCACACACGCTCCTCCCCCACGACCCCAGCCAGGCAGGGCTCACCACAGAGAAGTGTGGCCTTTTAATGAGCCAGGTGGCAGGTGGGCGCGGTCACCGGGAGCCCCACTCGGCCCCGCCGCCTCCTGCGCAGCCAGCTCACCTGGAAGGGGGCCTTGCCCGTCAGGCACTGGTACACGATGGTGCCGATGCTCCACAGGTCTGCCTTCCCGTCGTAGTGCTGGGACATGATGACTTCGGGGGCCTGTGGGGACGGGTCAGTGCCAGGGCGCAGCACCAGCCCAGGACGGCAGCAGAGCGGACTGGGCGGGAAGGCAGGCCACGCTGGCGGCAGCCCACGGCCCAGAGGGCTCAGCTCTGGACATGCAGGGCAGAACCCGGGGGCTGCACCCCACCCAGCCCTGCCCGGGGGCCCAGCAGGGAGGAGGCCACGCACCATGTACATGGGGGAGCCGCAGAGCGTGGCTGCCATCATGTTGCTCTGGAGGTACCGGGCGAACCCGAAGTCGGCTGCAGGGGAGGCGGTGGGAAGCTCAGCTTGGCAGCACAGCCAGGGCCACCAGGACAGGGCCTCGCTGAGCCAGCTCTCAGGGCGTGCAGGGACTGAACTGGGGACGACTGAGCTGCACCCAGCCCTCCTTCCTCTTTATCTTGAGACAGGGTCTGGCGAAGGTGCCCAGGCTGGCTTTGGACTTGGGACCCCCTGCCCTGCCTCTGAGCAGCCTCACCGATCTTGACGCGGATGTGGTTGGGGTTGGCGCGGCGCCCCCCAGGGTTGGACAGCAGGATGTTCTGGGGCTTGAGGTCTCGGTGGATGATGCCCTTGCTGTGCAGCAGCCGCATGGCTCCCGCAATCTGCTGCAGGAAGAGCCGGATGGTGTCCTCACTCAGGGTCCGCATGGCTGTGAGGAGACGTGAGCTCAGGGACACCAGCCACTGCTGCCCAGAACATCCCAGGTGCACCACATAGACACGCAGCCCGGGAGCGACAGGCACCGGCTCGCTGCAGGCACCAGAGCAGAGTCCACACTCCTCCCCAGCCTTAGGGCCCCTTCCTGTCACCTCCAGCTGGCCTGTCCTTGTCAGGGGCCTTATCCCACAAGCCACCCTGGGCCACCCCTCCACACCAACCAACACCAACCACGCCAGCCCTCAGAGTCCAACCCTCGCTGCTCCTTCTCAGTTCTGTTTGTGATGAGCCACCTGTGCCTCTCCCCAGACAAGCACCCAGCATGGCCAGGGGTTCTAGGGTGAGCCCCCAGGTTCTAGCCCACCACGCCCTCCAGGAATGACTGCTAGGCAGCGCCCACACCCTGCCCAGGGTCCCAGGAGCCCTGACCCCTGCCAGCAGCAGGCCTGGGATCAGCAAGGAGGTCCCTGTGTCCAGGGCAGCTCCAGTGGCCCCACCTGGGCCACCAGGTGGCTTAGGGCCAGATGTGCAGATGCAGGCAGGGCAGTCAAGCCTGGGAGGGAGGAGGAGAGGTGTGGTCACCAGTGCCTCCCCAAGGAAGAAGGTGACAGGGACAGCCACCCAGGACGGGGCAGGCAGAGCCCCACCATGCACACCTCAGACGCACACACACCAGGAAGACACAAGCACTCCCACACCCCCACACTCAGCTTGGAGACACCCCCAGGAGGGACCACATAGTCACCTCATGTTAAAACCCAAACCGGGTCCCCAACCTGGTCACTCAGAGACGGCGTGCTAGCCAGAGTCCACACTCACACTCGGGTCTCAGGGACCTTTCCTATGACGGCCCTGCCCTGTAGGGGCACCCTGCGCCCCCTTGCAGGCAGGCAGGGCTGGGCTGGGCTGGCCTGGCACTAACCTGACACCTCAGAGCCTGGAAACTGCCAAGCTGCCCATCACTGAAGGTCACGGCCCAGCAGGCAGCTGGGCAGCCATGTGGACAGGAGCACAGCCACATGGCAGACCTGGCAGCTGCCAGCTGATGCCGCTGTAGCGGCCAGTGGCCCGAGGCCAGGAGCCCTGGCTTCAGTGCCTCAGGACAGCGGGGCTGCCTCAGCAGGGGCTCCCCAGCTGGAGTCTGCCCGGCCAGCGCAGCCGCCAGCCCGTCCCTCAGACGCGACCCCTCGCAGCCCTCCCTCAGCGCTATGGAGAGGGCTTGACCCGTGAGGGCTGAGGGAACCCGTCTACCCCTT
This sequence comes from Glaucomys volans, assembly GCA_020662805.1. NCBI lineage: Eukaryota > Metazoa > Chordata > Mammalia > Rodentia > Sciuridae > Glaucomys > Glaucomys volans. The sequence continues at coordinate 133,177 of JAJEJO010002826.1, read as the reverse complement.
CCTGCACACCGGGCCTCAGCACGAGGCCACCCACCAACCACGGAAATGAAGAGCTGCACCTACTGTGTGCAGTGAGTCAGAACTCCCTCTATAAAAATAAAAATAAAGAAACATAAAAAATAATTCTAAAAAAGAAGCCACCAAGTTGGAGGGCCAAACGGCGAGGGCCTGCAGGCACCGCGCTGCCTGCCATCACCAGGCTGAGGGTGTCGCCCAGCTCCGCAGTGGCAGACAGGTGTCCACTCCACCCTGGGACACCCAGGGCAGCCTCGGGGAAGCACCCGCAGGGTCGGCAGGGCCCAGGCCCACTCCACGGGGCCTGCCCACACCGTGTCACGCCACCACTCCAGTCCCCACGGCATCAGCCCTGCCACCAGGCCCAGCCCCTCTGCACAACCGTCCCCCATGTGGTCACTCAGCTCGGTCCCAGTCAGGTCAAGAGCCACTGCCCATGCCGTGTCATGAGTCCAAGGCTGCAGGTGCCTTCCGGCCGCAGGCCCCACGCCACGGCCTCCACAGGCCCCTGGCCACCCCTCCACCCTCTGAACACCCTGGCCAAGGCCTCTGCCCAGCACACGGAGGCACTCCGCAGGCTGCAAAGGGCAGACAGGCGAAGGACGGCGGCTAGCAGTCTGAAGTGGCCAGGGTCCCCTCCATCGCCCAGGGGCAGCTCTGCTGAGCCACCCCCCTGTGCTGGTAGCACTCCACTGGGATGAGCTCACTCACTGTGCAGGTAGTCGGCCAGGTCCCCACCATTGCAGTACTGCAAAAGACCAGCGCCACACGTCAGGGTGTGCCAGGGCCCCTCCAGCCTGCCCAGAGCCCAGCCCACCCACCATGGCAGGGGTCCAGACCCCTGCTGGGGGCGCTAAGGGAGAGTGTTCACCACCCAACCCACCACATCCCTCCCTCTGCCTCCCAGTGCTGTGGGCATCAGTCCACCAATGCATGGAGCCTCTGCCCCTGGTGACGAGGGACTGCCTCACCTCAAGCTTGACCTGGCCCACAGGGACTCACCTCCATGACCAGGTAGACAGAATTGGCCATTTCCTATGAGAGAGAAAAATGCTATGAGAGGTGGGAGAATGCCACCTGCTCCCACCAGGGCACTCTTTGGGGACCAAGGGCACCCTTAAGCTCCAAGGGTCTATTGGGCTTCAGTGAGAGTGGACACAGCCAGGCCTGGGCAGCTCTGCAGGGTCAGGACAGGACACCTGTGGCCAGCTGGACTCTGGAGGGCGTGTCTGCTATGTTCCACGGTTGCAGCCTGGGCCTGAGTGACAGGAACAGCAGACAGCAGGGAGGGCCCAGGGCAGGGCGCCGACCCAGCACTGAGGGCCTCCATGGGAGGGCGGCGGGGGCTGTCCCTGAGGTTGACAGGGCTCAGCCTGGGTGCAGGCTGGCCTTGACCCTCAGGCTCTGGAATCAAGGAGGACAACACCAGATTATGGGCTGGCGTTGCTGGGCTGAGTCAGCAGCCAAGAGGAACCAGACCCTGACTGCGGGGACCTGGGTGCTGCTGGGGACAACCCTTCCAGCCAGAGGCCTCCTGAGCTATCCGCCCCTGCCCAGCAGGCGAGTTTCTGGTGGCCCTCAGCTCACACAAAACCCATGTCTGGGTCCAGTGACACAAACCCTGGACACACACGGGACCACTGCAGCAGCCTGGTATGCCTGATAACCAGCGGGCACCGGGCCTGCCCTGGAGCAGCGCGGCCCCACAGGGCTCGCTCACTCCTCAACCCAGTTTTCTGATAAGCACCAGACCGGGGGCCAGCTGAGCCAGGCAGACTTGGTCCAAACAGCCTTGAGACTGTGTGTAGGTGGCACTCATCCCCTGAGGCGGCCGCCCTGCCAGCAAGAGCAAGGTTCCCCATTCTCATGAGCAGAGCTGGGCCATGGGGCCTGGAGAGCAAGCACACAGGTCCTGACACCACCAGTCTCTCTCAGCCTGCAGCCCATGGCCAGAAGCACAAAGACCCCATGCCCGGGGCACCTGGGAGGAACCCACACCCTGCTCCCCCACCATTCCAACTTGCAGCGCCCCCGACTGAGACGAAAAGGGTGCACTTGCGAGCCCCAAAGACCCCACCTGGGGGCTGGCCCCCACCACCAGGAGATGGAGGAGTGCTTTCCAGAAGCCCACAAAGGCTGAGCCCCAGGCCGCACAGACCCACCCCAGCAGCCAGCCGCCAGCCCCCACGCATGCCCTCAGACGTGCCCTGTTCCCACGTGGCAGGACCAAGTATCCCGGACACCTTCTCAGTCAACCGGCCCCGGGGAGGCCCAGGCCTGCACATATACACTCCTTGATGATGGACACCAAGCTGCTGAGAGACACCAGAGTGCACATGCAGTCCCTGCATACGACACCCCACCCCAAGCCCTGGAGCTGCAGGGGTGGGGTGTGCTCAGGGTGGCCAAGGCACAGAGCTCAGACAAGTACCACCCCTGCATGCCAGGCTCCACAGGCAGGGTGTGGCCTGAAAGGAGAACTCAGCGGGGGACGGGAGACTGTCCACAATGCACGCCTGGGCACCCTGTTCCCCAAGTCCCTAACGAGCTCACCTGCCTCAGCCCAGGTGACAGACAGGAAGCCCTGGCACTGGCCCTGCCTCCCACCTGACCTTTCCAGGCCGCTGAGGGGTAGAGAGCACAGGTGCACAAGCTCAGAGTCTCCACCTGCAGCAGACCACACAGATAGGGCTGGAGACAAGGGACCAGGACGGTGGGACAGCGACCAAGAGAGGGACAAGGACAGGATGGAGGAACAGTCAGGGACCATGACAGAGGAGCAGAGGACAGGGACCAGGACAGACAGGCACCAGGAGAGTGGGAGAGCCCACGGTTCTAACAACCTGACTAGAGTCATAGCAGGAGAACGACCAGGGCAAAAGGGGACAGAGATAAGGATCCAGAAATAGGTTCAGCAGCAGCACCACCACCCCCGCTCCTCGCCACCCTCAGGGAGGCCCTGTCCAGGGAGCTTCCGCACCCCAGCCAGAGTGACCAGGACTGCGGGGCCTCTCACCCTGTGAGACGCTGCCAGAGGACGGCATGGTGGGAGAGCAGGCCTGCTCTCAGCCTCAGCGGCCCTTCTTAGGATGTGACCCAGCAAAGCCCAAGCTCACTCAGCAAGCAGGGACAGTGATGGGGACAGAGGCAGGTGGGGGGACGACAGGGCTCAGGCATATGCAGAGGGAGGTCACGTCCCCGAGCTGCTCACCCAGGACTGCAGGGACAGAAGCCACTGGGGGAGCCAGGAGACACACGGCAGCCTGCTGCCTCTCCAGAGGACGGGCTCCCGATGCCCGCAGACCCCTGCACGCCCACCCGGCAGCAGGCTCTCCCTCTGCACCCGATCATCGCTGCCCATTCTGGCCAGGGCCCTCCTGCAGTCCCGCCTCTCCCCACCAGCCTCTCTGCAGTGCTGGGGACCACAGCTCCCACCCGCGGGCCCCTGGCTAGCTGTTCAGGGTGCACAGACAGCACACTGGAAGGCCTGCCCTCCCGGAGACCCCTCCAGCCACCACGCCACCTGCTGTGCCGGTCTGCCCGCACAGCTCCCAGAAACCCTGTGGCTGCCCCTGGGACTCACAGCAGCCAAGGGCTTGGAGTCCCAGCACTCCAGCCTCCTCTCCCCTTCCCACCCACCCTGGCCGAGGCCCTGACAAGCCCCTGCCTAGCCTCTCCCAGAAGTGCTCCCAGGCCCAGGGCCCAGGCAGGCTGGGAGTGTTCCAGCAGGCCACACAGCACCCAGACTCCCGGAGACCAGCTCAGGCCCTCTGCCCAAGACAGAGCTCCACACAGGTGCCGGGGACTGCGCGGTCACATGCCTGCTCTGGGCCCCCAGTGCCCACTTGGACGCCAGGCCGGATCCTGAACAAGGATGCTAAGCAAGAAGACAGGAGATTAGCCCAGAGCCACGAGAGGCAGGGCCAGCCCAGGCAAGCTGGCTCAAATGTCCAACTTCAACCTTGCTCAGTGCCAACACCAAGCCACAAGCCATCTGGGACTGCACTGCCCACCAAGGGCAGCCCTGCCACACTGTCCAGCCCTGGCAGGGACAAGAACTGGGCCAAACCACAAAGCCAGCGGCACCTCCAGGAACCTAGGTGGGGGCTTTCCAGAAGCACATGCCCAGGCCTGGCTCCACACCCCACCCCACAGCCACTGGGGACCCTCCCTATGGGAAGTGGCCCTCTCTGGGGGCCTGCAGGGGCTGGGCAGAAGCCAGAGCACAACCCTGATGGCTACAGCTGATCTGTCCTGGCCCAGCCCTGGGCCACCCAGAACAGGCATTGGGTTCCACCTCCAAAGACCCTGCTTAGCAGGACTGGGGTTTCACAAGCTCCCTGGGGAGCAAGCACCAGGCAGGCTCTGGCACCCAATCAGCCCCACGGACACCTGAAGGACCAGTGGTGCTCCAACACACAAGGCCAGAGACTGCAGGGCAGGTCTGGGAGCCCGTCACATCTCACGCAGGGCAGCAGGCGGCCACACTGAGGTGTCCCACAGTCCTCCCCATGCTCACCCAGCCAACAGGCAGCTCCGTCAGTTTAGGGAAGAAATAGGACACAGATGTGGGGAGCTGGGGCTGGGGTAGACCCCGACCTCGCTGCTGGGCTGTCCCAGAAGGACGGTTAACACCCCTTCAGCAAGTCAGCCAGGTGACGGAACAAAGATTTTGACAGGCAGAAGGTCAACGCCCCTGGGAACCAACCTGCTCCAGCAGGCCTGCTGCCCTCTGCAGGAGGCAAAGCTGGCCCCAGAGGCAGCGTCCTGGGCAGCAGCACGGACGTCCAGGCACGTAGGAGGCGGCCCCGCCCCTGGGGCACTAAGGTGCTTTGCTTAATAGGATCCCAGCTCCCCACCCTCGGCAACCCCACTCTGGTCTGGTGATCCTGGGCTGGGCTGGTGGGCGGCGGGCAGGGCTGACCTACTTAACTCCTCTGGGGCAGCAAAGCACAGCTGCGGCTGCAAAAGGCCTCTCCCCCTCCAGGCCGCGTGTTCTGACAGCCCCCAAAGGAAAGAGATGCCTGGTTCCGCCCCGAGGACGAAGGCCACTCACATCCCTGTGGAGCCTCTTGCAGCTGCCCACGCTGCTCCCTGACCCAGGTTTGGCCTCTCTGCTGCCCAGCGCGACCTCCAGGCAGGCCCCTGAACCCAGAGCTGTTCACTGGCTGTGGCAGAACTGAGTAGCCTGACCCGAGGGCAGGACCCTCTGCGGGGATGCAGGGGATGCTGCCAGGGTTAGTGAGGTCCCCCAGAAAGACAAACTGCACCCCCTGCGAGACCCAGAGGCCGACGGTGCACAGCACTGAGAACTGTCAGAGCACCGTCCAGCACTGCGCTGAGACTCCACCATTCAGGGACAGACACACACGTGGGGAGCAGTCCACTGGGGACACCACAGTCATGAAAAGGAGACTCCTGACCCAGTGACAGAGGCAGGGATCCCACTGCTAGCTCAAGGTGCGGCACAGTAGGCGCCAAGAGCCACACTCAGCCAGACTCAGTGGCACACACCTATAATCCCAGCGCTCAGGAGGCTGAGGCAGGAGCATCACAAGCTCAAGGCCAGCCTCACCAAATTAGACCCTAGCTGGGCTCTCAAGCCCACAGACCTGACAGCCCAGGCCAGGACACCTGCCCAAGGACCACACCCAGGTGCCAGGAAGAGCCAGACCGAGCTCTCCATCTGTGGCAGTCTGGCTCCAAAGCAGGACAAAAACACCCTGGACGTGGCCCAGTGGTTAAGCACCCTGTTCAGTCCCTGGCACCCAACAGACACAGACCCTTGACAAGTGAGAAGCCAGTCCTACAATTCCTAAACGTGATGGCTGAGTTTTCAAATCGCAGGTGACCACTGCCTCTCAGCCCTTGGTAGACGGTGACGAGTCATTGCCTAATGTGAAAACACTGACAAAACAGGCAATCTGCAGAACCGCCCAGACCCTGGGGCCCTGCTGCTGCCCCCCCCCACGAGGGGGCCCTCAGGAAGGGTCGGGGCCAAGCCCCCACTGCTGCCACAGGTGCTCCTGACTCACACCCGGCTGGCAGGTGCATCGGGAAGCAGGGTCTGTCTGCAGGGCTCAGTGAGTCACAGCTGGCACCCAGCAAGGTGTCTGGCTGTAGGAACTGGACAGACGGCGTGCTGGCCTCCGGAGGCCACCATCAGCAGGTTCCTCCAGAGCACACTGACAAGAGGCAGCCTGGGTCTGCAGCCACACCCTGACTGCAGCAGTGCCCACTGCCCTGGAACACGAACAAGCCAGTCACCGCAAAGGAAGACGGTGACACCCCTGCACGCCTGCCCTCAGCCCTGAGCCAGGCGCTGCAGCTGCCTCCAGGCGGCTCAGCACAGGCTGGGGTGCAGCTCCGGGGCCCAGCGCTCACCTAGGACACACAGGCCCTGGGCTCTGTCTCCAGAGCCACCACCACAAAAAAAGAGAGAACAGCAAAATTCAAGCCACACACCTCCCAAGCCTGATGCTATCCTTTTTTGTTTTGTTTTGCTTTTCAGCATCAAGAATTGGACCCAGGGGCACTCAACCGCTGAGCAACATCCCCAGCGTGTTTAATTCTCAGTTTGAAACTGGGTCTTACTAAGTTGCTTTGGGGCTTGCTAAGTGGCTGAGGCTGGTCTTACCCTTGCAATCCTGAAGCATCAGCAGCTCGAACAAACAAAAACACCCCAACTGGGCACTAGGGGTATATCTCAGTGGACAGCACTTACCCAGAGAGTGGGTTCCATCCCCAGCACCGCACTAAAACAAACAAAACCACCTCACTGGGGCCGGGGGGCAGCTCAGTGGCAGAGAGCTTGCCTAGCACGCGTGAGGCACTGGGTTTGATCCTCAGCATCACATACAAAGAAATAAAAGAACTGGGCCCATCTACAACTAATAAACATTTTTAAAAAGAACAAAGAAACCCCACCAGCATACCAAAACCAAAAACCTCACAGACACAAAAAAACAGAGTGGGGACTGGTTCAGGGGTAGAGGGCTCACCCAGCACAGCAAAAAAATAAAAAGTAAATAAATAAATAAATAACCTGGGGAACTATCTGCAACTTATCCCAAAAGGAATAGTTCCCTCAATACATAAAGAGCGCCCACAGATCAACAGCAACACTCACATGCACTTCCTACTCAGCAGCCACAGGCCAAGCACTCGACAAGGGTAACAAGCCATCGCCATCACTACCCTCTGCCCTCACATCAACACGGGCACCATGAGGCTGTCCGACAGGTCTCACAGGTAGGCAGCTGGCACAGACAGAACTCAGAAATAGGCAGTGTGGGTCCACACCACTAACCATGATCCCATCCAGCTTGGGAAGGAAAGGATCCAGAGCCTGTTGAAAACATCTGCCAGAGGAGGAGGTCTCCCCAGTACTCACTCATCGGGAGACACTGAACCCCACTCCCAGCACAGGAAAACAAAACCAGGGGGACATCACGTCCAGGTCCACCCAGCTAAGCCGTCTGGAGCTGAATCCAGGCAATGATGCAGAAACGAGCTGCTGGGTGACCCCTGGTGCAGCCTCTCTGGAGGGCGACTTGGCACCAGCTACCCAAACCAAAAACACACAAGCCTCTTGCCAGGGATTCTACTTCCAGGAATTTATCCCACAGATCTACAAGCAGCAAGAGTCCAAGGACAGTTGCAAACACATTTAGATATAGCAGCCCAAACAGCCGCGCGTCCATCAGGAGGAGGCTGGCAGGACCACCACGGAACGCACGTCACGGCACCCCGGCCACACCACGACTGCAGCGATGCCCTCAAGCCCACAGGCCTGACGGCCCAGGTTAGGACGCCCACCCTCGGACTCAGAACCAGGTGCCAGGAAGAGCCAGTCCGGCTCCAAACCTCCGAGTACAGGTGTCCCTCCAGCAAGGATCAGAGGCATCACTTTTAATGGACCGTTGTATTAAGTCACAGAACCTCCAGCCATCTCCAACATGGCCTTTCAAATTAAAAAAGAGCCAGTGAAGGACAGGGTCATGCTGTGCTGGGGAAGAACCACATCTTGTAGAGGCCAGAACAACTATGGCAGGCGCTCAGAGCAGAGAGGACAGTGGCACTCCATCTGGACCGAGAGTGGATGACCTCTCACAGTGTTCGCACCTGTAGCGTTTCAGGACTTTAAAAGCCAAACCATTCCTTTTCCCCTTGCAGTGCAGGGGACTGAACCCAGGGGCACTTTACCACTGGGCTACATCCCAATCTTTTTTGAGACAGGATCTTGCAAAGTTGCCAGATTGGCCTTGAACTTGGGATTTCAGGCCTGTGTCACCCAGCCAGTTATTACCTATTTTTAAAAGCTGGGGGTGTGGCTCGGTGGTACAGGGCTTGCCTAACATGCAAGAGGCCCTGGGTCCAATTCAGGTCAGGAAAAACCAGAAAAAGAAACCAGAAAAAGTTTTCTTCTGGTCCTGGTGCCTGTTTCAAACCAAACCCTTACAGATGCAGGGGAACCACCTGCTCAGCGGGCCAGAGTGGGGAGAGCACCACAGAGGAAAGGCGATGGCTGGCATTTCTCACACTTCCTCTGGGCAGAGGAAGCCACAGTATTGCCAACCCCGAGGGAAGTGGCAGAGGCCACAATCAGTATGTAGCCCAACTGGGACAGAGTAGGGACCAGGGCAGGGTTGGAGGACGATGCAGCCCTGGGCACTTGAAGGGGTTACAGATGGTCACCTGCAGCCCAGCCCATGTCTGCCCAGTACCAGGGAGCTCGAACCGGACACTCAAGCACAGGGATCAGAGGCCTGGTGGGAGCACAGGCTGTGTGGGCCAGAGGGATCTGTTCTGTCCAGGACAGGCCACCAACTCTGCGCTGGGTCCCTCACAAGAGTGGGCTGACCCTGGCAGTGTGGCCCTGCGGACAGGCTTAAGAACATGGCCAGAGGACAGATGGAGGAAGGGAGGGGGTAAACAAAAAGGAGCTGGGCTAGGGGGAGAGGAAACAAGGGAAAACAGGAGGTGGGGAGTGTGGCCTCCAGGACCAAGAACGCAATGTCTCCCCTGACTGTCCAGGTATCCCTGCCACCCTGGACCTGGCGCTGCCCACACATCACAATGTGTCACACCCCCAAGGCCACAGCAAAGCTGACAGGAGGAGGGAGGGGGAGGGTGGAGGCCACCAAAACATCACCGCCTCCTGGGAACTTCCCTCAGGCAGGGCTGGTCCCGTGGCCTCAGTAAACAGGTTTCAAAACCATTAGTCAGCACTTCGCCGGCAGACCCACACCTAGGCCCTGGGTCTTGATTCCCAAGCCAGGCATCCAGGGACCCTAAACCCTGCAACCACAGGGCACAGGGGCCAGGGGGACAGCATGGGGAACTGGCTAGTCAGCAGGGGGCCAGCCAGGCCTGGCTTGGCCTCCGGCTGCTCTCGGCTGCTCTCGTCCAGCAGGCTCTGCACCAACTGCCAGCAAGAAGGAATATCCCGAGGCCCCTCCTCCTCTCGGCCTCTGACGCAGGGGGAGACTGGCCAATGGCAGGCAACTGAGGCAATGTCAACAAACACCCAGCCAGCCAGACAGGTGGGCCTGCCTGGGTCACCAGACTCAGTTAGGGCCACTGGGTCAGACCAGAGGGGAGGCAGTGGGAGGAGTGATCCCCACACGGTCAGGACACCCCAGCCCTGGTGGTCCCCTCGTGCAGGCAGTAGACTAGCTGGAGGCCCTCCATACCCACAGGAAGCCAGGCCCAACTGGCAAGAGACAGGGTCTCCAGGGCCCCGGGGAAGCCTCAGACACCCTATCTCCAATTCAATGCCCAGCTCCCTCCACCCACGCTAAGGTGCTGGCCTGGACCATCCACTACCCACCAGAACTCCAGCACTGGCCACTGGGGCCTGGTAGGGTGGCATCGCCCCTTCCCCCACCCCCTCAGCCGCCAGAGGCCTTACCTGGAAGTCGTACAAGGCCACAATGTTTTCGTGCTTCAGTTCCTAGGACGGAAATCCAAGTTTCTCAGGAGCGGGCAAGGGTCAGCCCACCCCCCTGCTCCAAGGTGCCAGCTCACCTTGAGTATTTTTATTTCCTTCCCCAGCAGTGTCTGGGACTTGGCCAGATTCTTCTTGTTAATGCACTTGACTGCGACCTCCAGGTCACGCTTCTGAAAACCAAGCAGGCACCTTCTTAGCTACAGCCACCCGGAGGGTTGCCCCCAGGCTGGGGACACAAAGATGGCCAGGGTGACATGCATGAGATCCCGGAGTAGGGGGTCTCTGAGGCAGCCTGGGTAGGGCTCTTGGCTGGGACCTCGGATTCCCAGGCTGGGTTTCTGGC
>JAJEJO010002826.1:103523-120132 GCA_020662805.1 Glaucomys volans | reverse complement strand
CTGAGTTGCTTAGGGCCTCGCTGTTGCTGAGGCTGGCTTTGAACTCGTGATCCTCCTGCCTCAGCCTCCCAAGTCCCTTGGATTACAGGCGTGCGCCACCACACCCAGCTTAAAATTTTTTTTAAATTTTACACAGGGTCTCACAAGGTGGTCCAACCTGGCCTCGAACTCGTGACTTGGGATCCTCCTGCCTCCAGAGTAGCTGGGATCTCAGGCGTGCACCATGCCCAGCTCGGGTGGTGGACGCTCCTTCTGCAGGTGGGAAGTGCCCGCCTGCAGTGTCCACACGGCCTGCGGCTCCCTGTGCTTGGCCTCTGGTTAGGGCAGCTCTAGCGCCACACCTGGAGTCCAGGTGCCCAGGGAGCCTCGAGGCCTGCACAGGAGGTCTGCTCGCCCTCCTCCTGGATCATGAGGCCATCCCGGGGGCCTCTTGGGGACACTCACAGGCTCCTTTGTGGATCATTCTCAATCAGTGGTGTAGACACAAACTGAAACCCGCATGTCACCCTCCGACCCCCCACACCACCCAACAGGGCCCGGAGGGGGAGGCCTGCCCTGATCTCTGATCTCCACCCACCCCTCTGCCCAGACCACCCTCCCACAGACCCAGCCCCTCCTTGGATGGGGCAGTGTCAGCAGACAGCCAGGACATGCCCAGTGTGGTGGGCACGCCTGTGATCTGAGGGGAGGCTGAGGCAGGAGGACCGCAAGTTCAAGGTCAGCCTCAGCAATTTAGCAAGGCTTAAGTAACTTAGTGATATCCTGTCTTAAGAGTAAAAAAAGAAAAAGGGCTGGGATGTTGCTCAGTGGTTTAGAGAGCGACCTCACCCTAATCCTAACCCTGACCCTGACCCTCCCGGCACAATGGTGGGGCCGGGCGGGTTCTCTGCGCCTCCCGCATCACACCTGGGAAACGGAGGGATGAGGAGCCGTGAGACACCTTGGGGAGGAAGTAAAAGAAAGTGCAGTGCGTCTGTGGGAGGGTCTCCCCTCGGGGTCCCAGCCCTGCCTGGGCCTGGGGACAGCTGCTGCGTGGGGTCTCTCCCTGGCAGGGTGTGACTCGGTCTTCAGCCTTAGTTTTCCCAAGGGGAATAAGTTCCTCCTGGTAGTTTTTCTTAAGCATCAGTCTTTCTCTGGGTGGGGAGGTTTCCACAGGCCAGGGCCCATCTTGGGCAGCTGAGGCTTCCTGGGGCTCTCAGGGCCCTTCTTGGCCCTTCCCTGCTCACCCCTCATGGCTGACCGGCTGCCGACAGCCTTGGGGTGATGAGGCGCTTTGGAACTGAGTGGCTCGGGCTGCGCACCGCTGTGGAATGCTGCGACTCAGCTGCTTAGAGGCTCGTGTCATGTCCTGTGACTCCGAATCCAGGAAAGGAAGGCTGAGGAGGAGGAGGAGGAGGAGGAGGAGGGGGAGGAGGAGGGGGAGAAGAAGGGGACTTAGGGAGCCATTGCCCAGGAGGTGGTCCCTCAGGGAAAGATGGGTGGCCAGCGAGGAGCCCCAGGGCCCAGGTGCTGTGTGGGGTGGGGCTGGCGGGGACCTGGGGGGAGGTAAAAGCCCGGGGCCCTGGGACCCCGAGCTTTACCCTCAGCTTCCCGCCCTCCACGGAACACAGCAGCTCCCGCTGAGCCCCGGGCTGGCCATGCGTCCCAGCAGAGGGTGCCCCAGGCCACTTGCCCTTGACAGCCGGACAGGCAGAGCCCGCCTAGGCTGCGGGAGTCCTGAAGGCGCAGAGGCCTGACCCGAAGGCAGAAGCCCCCTCAAGGCTGGGCCGAGGAGGGCCTGGGGCTGGCCACCTCAGATGCCCGCAGGCCTCTGGGCCGTGACCTCCTGCCCTCCCGTTCCAGCGCTGCCAACCTGGCCCACCTGCTCCCGGCTCAGTGGGAAGCGCCCTGCCCAGGCCCCTCCCCAGCGCCACCCTGCTGGGCGCCACACCCGGCCCTGGGGCTGCTCTCTTCCTGGACCACCCAGGCCCACCAGCAGCCCCTGGCTTCTCCCCTGCCACCCGACCTGGCCGACCCTGCCCCACCCAGAGCTGCCGGAACCCGGTTCAGGTGAGGGCCACCTGCCGAGAAGCCCGCCCACGCTTGCCGGACGCTGAGTCCGGCCTCTCGCTCGGCTGCTGACCACGGGCGGTGAACGGAGGCTGGCCGCGGAGGCCAGAGAACTGGGTGGTGTCACACCCTCCACCCTGGAGCCGGAGTCCTGCGTCCCTCTGACTCGCCTGACCCGCAGCCCAGGGCGCCCCACAGGCCTGCGAAGGAGGGAGGCCGGTGTCTGGGACTGAAATCCTGAAAAACACCAGGCTCTTCGTGAAGCCGAGGCCGCAGGGACTCTTCCCCGACAAACCCTGGCAGCGTCCTGACCACAGAAATCCCTTCCTCACGCCCCCGCCGCTCCCCCAGGCTGCGAGCAGAAGAGGGCTCAGTCTCCCTGGCCTCCTCGGGTTCGTGCCCGGTACACGGGTGACTGTGGAGCTGTCCACCCTCTCTGCATTGCTCCCTTCCTTACGGGGCGGAGAGTCACACCCTTCCATTGCCAACCTCCAAGAGAAACCTGGCATTGCAGGGGGCGCCGTGGGCACAGCTGAGATCTCAGGGGCTCCGGAGGCTGAGGCAGGAGGATCAAGAGTCAAGGCCAGCCTCAGTGACTTGGCGAGGCCCTCAGCAATTTACGGAGACCCTGTCTCAAAAAAGGGGGGTGGGCTGAGGAGGTGGCTCAGGGAAGCACCTGGTTCAATCCTTCCTCGGAAGCCCTGGGGCAGGGGCACGAGGCTGCTGTCCTCTCAGTCGGTGCTGCCGACGCTCTGCTCGTCAGGGAGAGCGGGCTCCAGGGTCAAGCCCAGGACGCAGGAACTGGACTCCTGCCATCTCGGAAAGAGACCTGGGAGGGGCTGCGTGGGCTGGGGGCAGCCTGGGCCAGGCTCTGGTTCACCGAGAAGCAAAACCAAACCCCCTCCGCCAGGCTTCCACCCTGGAGGGAGGGAGCCGGGTGCTGGCCGGGCGGTGGGCACCACCTGCCCACCGCCCCACCCGTGGGCCTGTGGTAGGCCTGGGCACCTCCTGGTCTTGGGCCCTGCAGCCCAGGCCCCCTCAGATGGGCTTCTGAAGGCCAGGCCCGGAGCCCAGGTCCCTTTCACCCTCCCTGAGGTGCTTGGGGGCCCCTCCTCGTCCCAGGCCTCAAGTGCTACCTGTGCATCAGGAAGTCACCGACTCCCCTCCGCCGGGAGCGCAGGCCAGGGTGCAGCAGGCCCACTCTACGCTGCGTTAGCCCTGGCCACTCGGCCGCTGCCACTCATTTTCCTTCTCTTCCTGTCCCCTCCCCTGCCCTGATCTCCCGCTGCCTAATCCCAGGGAAGCAGGGTCACCGTCCTCCCCATCCCAGGTGGCTGTCTGTCCTTGAGGACACACCACCCCAGGAACGCAGTCATCCAGACTTCCAGGATGGCAGCAGGTCTCAGAAGTGACCGTGACGTGTGACTCACACACGTGGGATGTGGCCTTTTTCCCATGGGCAGAGTCACGGCCCCTGGACGGGAGTCCCCTGTGCTGTTCCCTCACTAGCAAAGCAAGGAACCTTCTTTTTCCTTTTTCTCAAAACCGTGTCCTCATTATTGGAGTGGCTCTAGGGACAAGGATGGAAATTCCGGTGACAAGTGGGGCCCCTGGAGTTGCCCACAGACAGGGGACGGTGGCTCTGCTAGCACTCCAGGGCTGGACGCACCTCGAGGCTGGTGACGCGAGAGGCTAGACCCACAGGCCCTGCCCGCAGGGAGCGGGTAGCAAGGCTCAGACGAGGTGCAGCTCGGGAGGGGAGCTCGGTGCTGAAGCGCGTGCCTGGCGGGCACAAGGCCCTGGGTTCCTGTGATTCACGGGACCCAGGAGCTGAGGCGAGAGGATTGCAAATTCAAGGCCAACCTGGGCAACCCAGCAAGTCCCTGTCTCAAACCAAAATAAGAAACAAGGCCCCACGCCCTGAACCTCGGGAGGCCACCGTCCTGCATAGATCAAACCCGATCACTCACGCTCAAGTTCTGTCGCCCAGCTGAAGCGTCTGACCTCCAGGGAACCCAGGACTAGAGAGGCCACAGCCCCCGACCACCAGCCTCAGTTGGGGTGGGAAGGCCCCCTTGCCTCAGCCCGAGCTCCTCTGGTCCTCACGGAGGGAGGGCAGCGAGCCTCAACCAGCCTCGTTTCTGAGCCTGCCTTACAAAGTGACTTCGAAAGGAAGGATCTGGTTTCGGCCTCATGTTTACAGAGCTGGGGACGAAGGCGGAACCCAGGACCTCACTCGTGTTGGTAAAGACTCTGCCAAAAAGCGGCACCGGCCCTTTCTATTTCATTTGCAGGCAGAGCCTCCCAAAGTTGCCCAGGCTGGCCTTAAACTTGCAGTCCTCCTCCCCCAGCCTCCCAGGGCTGGATGGAAGAGTGTGCCAGGCCCCGCCCGGGCCACTTTCCCTTCTCCACTCATGTGTAAGTGACGGGATGATTGGCACCTGTGGGTCACGTGGCCACGGTGCACGAGAGCCTGCTGGGGCCCTGCGGTCCCTCCTGTGGGGCCCTGAGGCAAGGCTGCTGTGTGTGTTTGCAGATCGGGGGCCAGAACATGGGGAGCCCAGACGGCCGAGCTGCACCCCAGCCCAGGCCGATTATTATTTTTTTATGGTGCTGGAAATGATCCCGGGGGTCTCTGCCACTGAGCTGTACCCAGAGCGTTCTGATTCGATTTTGAAACGGGGTCTCTCTAAGTTGCCCAGGCTGGCCTGGAACCCGCAATGCTCCCGCCGCAGCCTTGGAGAGGCTGGGATCCAGGCAGCCTTGGAGAGGCTGGGATCCAGGCAGGGTGCGCCTGCCGCCCACGTTGCCTTGAGACCGGAGGCGGGTGGGGTGGGCGGGAGCCTCCCTCCACCCTGCGTGCCCCGTGTCTGTTCTGGTAGAGGAGATAAGAAACCCAAAATATCAGAGGCTGTGAGCATTTATTTCACCTTCACGGGAATGTCGGCTCTGCAGGGCTGGTTTTCACTCCAGGGTCATCCGGAGCCCTGGTCAGTTTCCTCTGTTGCCCACAGCAGCTGCTCCCATTCCAACCATCACAACCACATTCCAGGCGTGGGAAGGGTGAAGGTGAAGGAGAACTGAATACCCTTCCCTTTAAGGTCATTTTGTGGGACAATCTTTCCTATACCCAACAAGCAGAGGTGGTGTTGGGGAGTGGCCAGGGCCTCTGGGTGACGTCCTCTTCATTTTGAGTGGTGGAGGCCAGCTCCCCTTGGGGAGGCTGAATGGAGCGCACCCTTGTTTATTTGCTGTGGTGCTGACGACTGAACCAGGCCTTGAGCTGTTTGGGGACACTCTGCACTGAGCACATCCCAGCCCAAGACCCCCCGACAGATCGGAGACACCCGCAGTTTCCTGGTTCCGGACATTTTTTTGTTGTGTTTTGTCCTTGTTTACGACCCGAGTGCCTGGCCCGTGCTGGGACCGTGCTCTGCCGGGCCGGCGCGGCGGGGCCCACCTGGAAACCCCGTGGCCTCAGAGGCTGAGGCCAAAGGATCGTGAGTTCAAGGCCAGCCTCCCTGATGCAGAGAGGCCCTAAGCAACTCTAGTAGAACATTTTTTAGAAGGTGACGGTGCGGCTGGTGCCTGGCTCGGTGGCCCAGCACCGCGGGGTCCAGTCTCTGGTTAAAAGAAGCGCCCACCCCTGAGCCGGACGCCTCGCCTAACCCGGGTATTTCCAAGGAAGAGACTGGGCCTCGTGCTCTGGAGCAAGCGCCCCACCCAAGACAGCTCCCAACCCTGCGTCACTGTCACCGTCACCTCACCGTCACCGCGGGGGACGGTGGACTTTTACCAGGGCCATCCCAGGGACCCGGGACAGCCTGGGCAAGTCAGGAGACCCTGTCTCAAAATGAAACCAGAATGCGAGGCCCGGGTTGACCCCCAGCGCCCCACACAGACCCCGAAGGAGGATGAGGCACAAGGGGCCGGGGTGTGGCTGGGCGGCCCCAGGTGGAGCCCCGGGACCGAAGAAAGAAAAAACCAAAAACCAAGGAGCTGCCGCGGTGAGGCGGTGAGCCCGGCCAGGTGGGCACGTCCTGACTTCCCGTGGAACCCTCGGATCCAGGCAGCTCAGAGCCAGGCGGGAGCGTCCCGGGCCGAGGTCAGGACCCGGCTGGCGAGGTCCCGACTCAGAACGAGCCCCCAGGGCAGGTCGGAGTGGCCGGGTGGCTCAGGGCCGCCCAGGGTTTCCAAACCCACGAGGCTGTCGCCAGAGGCCAAGGGAGATCCAGGACGCGGCTGGCTGGGCGCCAGGGCAGAGTGGGGGTGGCGGGAGGGCCCGGGCGGGCAGAGTCCAACCAGGCCAGGCCAGGCCAGGTGGCGGCCAGTTGCATCACGGTTCCAGCTGGGGGACCTGGGATGCCATCAGGGCCCAAGGCCACTTGCTGGCAGCCAAGTGCAGGTCCTACACTGGACAGTCCGGCTGAGCCCTGGGCCCCAGGCCCAGGCCCAGGGCAGCGGCCAGGACCAGTTCCCGCAGAGCGCGTCCTCTCTGCGCTCGAGGGCTGCTGCGGCTCCTGCTCTTGCCCCGTCTCCGGGCTCGTCTTGTGGTTGCCACCTGACCGAGAGCCTGCTGTGTCCACAGGGGCCGGAGCCCACGTGGGTCTGGGTCTTTCTTCTGCCCTCTTCTCCTGTCCTGCACCCAGGGCAGACTAGGCAGGGGAAGTCCCCCAGGGTCACCTCTGCTAGTCTCAGATTGCCACCTCCTGGGGACAAGCCACCCCGACTGAGCTTAGGGGACCGTCTCCCCAGGAGAGCGCTGTGGGGAGAGGCCTTGTGTGCTCTGCCCAGGACGCAGCCCAGGCGCCTCTCACCCAGATGGCCCTCGGGTCACGGCCAGGCCACCCACGCCGGGCACCTAGGTGAGGGGGTCACAGAGGCTCCAGAGGCCCCGCCTTCCAAGCACACGGCCCACTCCGCAGCAGCCAGGAGCTGTCCTCTCGGCTGCTCTCCCTGCTGGCCCCTCGGCCAGCCAGCCAGGCGACCTGCAGAGTGCGTCACCCCAGGCCCCGCCCCTGCTCAGACCCTGCAGGCCCCGTGGCCCAGAGAAGACCCCAGGGCCGCATGCCTCCCGGATCTGCCTCACGCAGGCCCCGTCAGTCTCGAGGTGAACTTCCTGGCTCCCGTGTCCCTCCCCGCCCTGCTAGCCAAGGCGCGTGGCGGATGCTCAGAGTCCAAGCGCTTCCTGGTGCCCGCCCTTCCCTGTCCGGCACGGGAGGGCCACGCGTTTCTCAAGTCCAAGGACGTGGTCTGTCCTGCTGGAGCCTGAGGCGCCGTCACTCAGCGGAGCGCCTGCTACGGGAAGCCCAGGGCGCACTCCCTCGCCCACGCAGGGCACCTGGCCCAGACCGGAGCCAGGCCAGGCCATGGGGCCCCAGCCCAGGGCCAGCACCTGGGGCTATAGGAGCCAGGAGCCGCCGACCTGAGCCACCTGAGTGCAACCGCATGGGAGAAAGAGAGGGAGAGACAGAGAGAGAGACAGAGAGGGAGGGAGAGACAGTGGGAGACAGAGGGAGGGAGAGAGGGAGACACAAAGACAAGGGGGTGTGTGGGCACACTGTGGCCATGCCTGTGATCCCAGAGACTAGGGAGGCTGAGGCAGGAGGATTGCAAGTTTGAGGCCAGCCTCACCAACTTAGTGAGACCCTGTCTCACAATAAAAAATGAAAAGGGCTGGGCATGTGGCTCAGTGGTCAAGCAGCCCTGGCTTCAATCCCCAGCACCCCAAATATTTTTTAAATTAAAAGAGGCGAAGAGAGGCAGAGCAGGCCGCTGCGTCCCCCGAGTTTCCATGTGCCTCCCGCAGGCGGGGGGTGGGGGGCAGTGGGCTGGGGTCTGTCTACGGGGCTTCTGCTCAGTGTCCAGATGTGGCTGGGCCGAGCTCAGAGCAGGGTACTGGGGCCCAGGAGGAACCCTCAGCCCAGCACTCGGGGAGCGGGGAGGACATCCTGGCCCCGGGCAGCCCTGAGGACCAGTATAACCGTGGGGATCCAGCCTGGAGCGTCCAGGTCTCCCCCGAGGGCACAGGGACAGCCAGGGGGCTGCTTCCAGCCTGACGGCCACGCTGTCCCCACTCCGCAACTCTGAGTCACCCACTGCCCCCCGGCCTCAGGTTCCCACGTGGACAATGGGAACAACCGCCTCCCGGCCCTGGGGTGGTCACGAGGACCCAGAGGAGCTGAAGGGTCCGGCAGGCGCTGCCCTGGTCACTAAGATGCTGGAATGTGGAGTGACCGAGTCCCCGAGCAGCGGGTGGGCGGGCAGGGGCAGATTGTGGCGGCGGCCAGGGCCCCTCCCTGGCGCACAGGCCGGGCAGCCCAGAGCCACAGCCACCTTCCCCACGTCACGGGTAACTCGTGTCCCCAGAGTCACCGCCAACAACCCATCCCAACTGGACGTGGGCCTGTGGAGGGGACGAGCAGGGGCCCTCCCCTGGCCATGGTGCCCCTTGTGGGGACGAGGGACGCAGAGCACCTCTGAGCCAGGGAGAACGCCGTAGAGGGCAGTGCGGGGAAGCAGGAACGGCCCTGGCCGGAGCAGCGCTCTGGCCTCCGGGAGCACCAGAGGCCAAGGCGCGCGATGGCACTGAGGGAACAGCACCCCTGGCTTCCCAGGGCTGGAGGGG
This sequence comes from Glaucomys volans, assembly GCA_020662805.1. Classification (NCBI taxonomy): domain Eukaryota; kingdom Metazoa; phylum Chordata; class Mammalia; order Rodentia; family Sciuridae; genus Glaucomys; species Glaucomys volans. Next base: position 111,455 of record JAJEJO010002826.1, on the reverse strand, counting down.
ACAGGTTCCAGCCCAGGTCACCCCAGCACGTTCTGGTGACTCCACACCCAGGCACTCGACCACGACTGCACAGGAGCCTGGGCCACCCAGAGGTCAGCCAGCCTTGCCAGGAGCCCGGCCCTGCCACCGGCCAGGCCTCTCGGCCGTCCAGCACCCACGAGCCTCAAGTGTTTCAAGGGGAGTCACAGGAGTGCCGGGCGGCAGGGTCCAGAGCCAGCCAAGGGGTGGACCCTGCGGCCTGGGCAGAGCGTGCTGGCCTGCAGGAGGCACAGTGCCCAGGGTCGCTCAGGGGCTCAGGGGAGGAGGCTCAGGGGAGGAGAGGCTCTTACTCTCCACCCGGACTCCGCAGGCCGAGAGCAGGGCAGAACTAGAACGTGCCTCTGCGTGTGATGGGTCCAGCCGGCCTGGCCACTCCCCACTGCCACAGGCCCTCCAGTGCCCAGGGCTCGTGGGGTCACACAGCTCCCCAGACCTCCCGGGGCACTGAGGGGAAGTGTCCCGAGGGGAGTCTGGCCCAGGCCTCCTGCAGGCTCGCAGCTGGCCCACCACGGAGCGGCCCCCAGCCGGCGAGAAAAGTTTTATTAGAGTGGCCGTCAGAACAGCAGCGGGAGCCGCAGGACACCGCCTGGGGGACCCCGGGAGCCTCCCCAGCCACAGGCAGCTCCCCACTGCAGGCCGCGGCACCTGCGGCCAACATGGAGGGCGACCGGAGGAGCTTGGTGTGCGGAGGGCGTGACTGGGGAAAGGAGGGAGCCTTCCCCAGGGGACCCGTCTCCCCGAGACCCCCAGGCCATCCCGTCTGACCTGATGGCAGGGACCACTCCCGGCTGAGGGAGCCCAAGGTGGACAGATGGACACAGGATGTGGCTGGGCTTGGGGAAGGGTGCGTGGGGAGGGGCAGGAGGGTCTGGTCTGGCCTCTGCCCTGGGACCAGGAAGTGTGAGAATCTGGCGAGGGGAGCCTTCCTCGCCTGTGAAGTGGGGTCTTCTCAGCGCCCCCCTAAAGCTGCAGGTGATCCATGACTCCCCATCACTCAAGGAGCAAACCCCAGCGCCTCGCAGTGCCTTGGAGTCCAGGAGGCCCTGAGCCACCCCAGGACCTTTGCACTGGCTCTTTCCTCTCCCTGGCTGCCTCTCCCTCAGAGCACCACGCCACAGGCTCATGGCCTCCCTCCCTCCTCCATTCCACGGGCCTTTCTTGATCCCCCTGAAGAAGCACTGCTGGAGGGGGGCCTTCTGCAGAGCTCCTGCTTCTCTCGGTCCAGGGCAGGGCCTGGAGCTGAGGTTCCACACCTCCAAGGCTGTGCCTGGGCTGCCGGAGAGGCCTCTGTCACCCTGCTCCACCTGTCGGACGGTGGCACTTCCGGCCACTGGTCTGCGGCTCACCCTGGCTGTTCTCGTCCCACATGAACCCCACCTTTAGTCCAGGGGTCGGACGGCCCCTCTGCAGCCCAGGGAGTGGGTGCTGGGGGGCCTACAGAGGGCAGGGGGAGCTGTCCCTGCGGGGAGGGGGCCGGCGGGAGGCAATGGGGACAGGAGCCTGGGATGAGGACGGGTCTGCCCTGGGCTGCCGCTGGGTGGAGCCAGGCCTGGACCCTGGCCTAGGGGGCATCTGCGCCTCGGGCAGGAAGGTCCTGAGTGGCCACTGGGTGTAGACGCAAGTCCCCCTCCGCAGGCGGCAGGTGGCACTGGATTCGATTGTCGGGTGGGCGAGGAGTGGCTGTGAATGTCCAGGCGTGCACTCCGCCGGGGCCTCCACTTTCCCGTGGGCGAAAAGGGCACGGTGACCCTGGGGACGAAGGACTCAGGAGCCGCGCAGGAGGGTCCGATGGACGGCAGGAGGGCGGCCCGGCGGCAGGGCGCCCGGAGGGAAGGCAGGCGTCCCCGTCCGCCGCTCCGGCTCACGGCGCCCAGGCCCGGGCGGCGGCGCCCAGCGCGCCCAGCGGCAGCAGCAGCAGCAGCAGCGGCGGCGAGGGCGCGGAGGGCGGCGCGGACGCGGCAGCCGAACAGGAGCACACGGCGAAGCCGTCCTGCGAGCGGCCCTGCGGCCCCGGCTGCGCGCGGGCCGCCTCCGCCTCGCCGGCCGCGGGCGGCTCCCCGCAGACCAGCCAGTCCCGCGCGGTGGACTGCGGGTACCCGGGCGCCGCCTCCAGCTCGCCGTCCCGCACCTTCCAGTACTCCTGGCCGCGGAAGAAGTAGGCGGCACCTGCGGGGCAGCGAGGCAGGCTGAGTCGGGCCACCGCGCCACAGGCCGGGCGCAGGGGGACCCGCCCACGGGAGGCAGGCGTGGGACGTGGCCACCGCGGGTTCCTGTGCCTGGCGGGGACTGCATCCAGGGGCTGCCCTGTGCGGGCTCCCCAGGTGCGGGCCTGGCTCAGAGGGCGGGACGCTGCCTGTCCTGGTGAGGCTGGCCCGGGGGTGCGGCTGTGCCCGGGGCAGATGCTAGCTGGGGGCGCAGGAGGAAGATGCTGTGAGCTGGGCCCTTGGCCAGGCTGTGTGGGTGCCTAGGAAGGTGATCCACAAAGTCCCCACAGATGCAAAGGCCCTGGGGTCCGGTGTGTTTGGGGGTGAGAAGCAGGAGGAGGCTGGTGTGATGAGGGGTGGGCAGGGCTGAGGAGAGGAGAGGGCCAGAGCGTGTGGCCCAGTGGCAGCCTGGGGCTGTGGCTCAGCTGGCGGGTAAGCGCGGCTCAGGGACTCCCCCACAGCTCTCCCCATTTCGCTGGTGAGGCCACTGAGGCCGGACGGCCTTGCCCCTTGGCATGCTCACCGTCAGACCAGCGCATGGCGTCATCCAGCGTGCTGGGGACACCCCTCCACAGGGGGCCCTGGGCAGGGTAGCCAGGGTCCATGCGCCGAGTGTGGTCATCATAGCGCCAGTAGAGCTGGTCCTTAAAGAAATAAGTCCTGTCATTGTGGGACCAGGAGAAGGCGGCATCCACGCCGCCGGGTGGGAGGCTGAAGTCCGAGATGGGCCGCGGGTATCCTTCCTCTACGTTATTGTCCTTAAACACCCAGTATCTGTCTCCTGGGGGGCGAGAGAGAGAGTGTGGGCGGGGCTCCGCCGGCCTCCCCGGGGCGGGGCGACGGCGCTGCAGAGGGTCACCCGCATCAGAGTGCCCGGAGTCCTCGCGGATGTTTACTGAGCACCTACTATTTTCCGGCCTGGGTGGGTCATGTAACCCGCAGCCTGTGGACACCGGTGCTGCTCCGGCGGCCACGTGGGGCCAGAAACAGAACTTAGGGTGAGGTGGCCGCTGCCTGGAGCCGCGCATCCAGTCCCGTGCGGGGCTAGGAACGTCTTCACGCACAAACCCCGCCGGTGCTGTTCGGAGCCTGCCTGTGGCTACCCTGCGCGTGGCTTGCCGCGGACGCAAGACGCTTCAGAGCCCTTTGCCAGACAGAGGGTTCCAGCCACCCGTCTCCGAAGGCAGGCAGGATAGGTGCTCCCGGAGGGCGTGCGACCAGGACCACGGCCTCCGCAGTGGGAGGAGCGGGGTGGGCAGGGCCGCAGCGCGGAGCCGCCGGGGGCTCCCCAGAGAGCTCACAGCAGAGCCGGGCAGCGCGCACGCCTCTCGGCAAAGCGCCGAGAAGGAAAGCCGGCTCCCCGGAGAAGCCCGCAGGCGCCCGCAGAGGCCCTGGCCACAGCCGCAAAGCGCGGAGCAACCCGAGCTCCACCCACGGTGCACAGAGGACGCATGCGCAGACTGTAGTCCGTCCACGGATGGACCAGTAGCCAACCTTGAGAAGGAAGGAAATTCTGCCGGGATCCCAGCAGCTGGGGAGGCTGAGGCAGGAGGATGGTGTGTCAAGGCCAGCCCTGGCAACTTAGCGAGGCCCTGTCTCAAAAGATAGGAAGGGCTGGGATGCTCCCGGGTAGCGCAGCGGGGCGCAGTCCCCAGTAGCAAAGAGAAAGGGCAGGGAGGGAATTCTGACATTCCACAGGCACGAGGCGCGAGGCGCCAGCGTCACCAAAGGATGCGCTCACGTGAGGGCTCTGGGGCGGCCAGACTCCTGGAGGCGCAGGATGGGGGTGCCAGGGGCCGGCTGGTGCTTAGTGGGGCGGCTTCGGCTCGGGCAGATGAACCCCGAGGGCGGACGCGGATGCTCCATGCCGCCGGCCCCCAGGCGGGCAGCGGTGGAAATGTTGGTCTCATCATGTATTTCTTGCCACAATTAAAAATGAAAAAAGGGGGGCCTGGGGTGGTGGCGGAGCACCTGCCCAGCGCGTGCAGGGCCCTGGGTGTCCTCCGCACTAGCGCGCACACGCCAAGGGTGCCCGCTGGAAAGAGCTGGAGCACCGTGAGCAGGAGGATTAGGAGACGAGGGAGGGCCCACGTGGGCTCCGCTCAGCCATGGGGGAGGACAGTGGCAGCACTGGGACCTGGCAGGCCCCGGCCGGGCACCCGGGGGGCGTGGCAGGCAGACCTGGGCAAGACCCTCCATGGTCTCCAGTCTCTCCCGAAAAGCATAAGAAAGAAACCTGCAGGCGGCCTCCTGCAGGTGACCTGTGGAGCATCCCCAGTGGGCACCGCTCAGACCCAAGCTCTTGGGGGCATTCCTGCCAGCGTGACCCCCGGAGGCACCAGCCACCCTGAGGCCTGGACTTCTAAGCTGTGCAGAGGAGGGAGACACAGCAGGGGACCCCAGATGGTCCTGTGGGAGGTGGCTCTGTGGGCCCTGGGGACATGCACCGAGGGCGGCTGAGCCGGTGTCCTGAATGGCAGCATCTGGTCACTCTGGGGGCTGCCGGGAGCTCTGTAGGGCTCTGGGAGCCACGTGCTGGGCGGTTGGCTGTCTCCCTGTCCAGGAGAAAGGCAGAGAATATGCCCAGGACGGGCAGAGGCCCCGATGGGCTGGCAGCCCTGGTTTGTTTTTTGGTGTCAGGGACTGTGCCCAGGGGTGCTTAACCACTGAGCCACATCCCCAGCCCTTTTTCGTGTTTTCTTTAGAGACAGGGTCCTGCTAAGCTGCTGAGGCTGGCCTTGGTCCCTGCGGGCAGCCTCCGGGCCTCCACAGCCCGGGGCTCGACCTGCCTCTCCGGACGGCGTCACTCACCGAGTTCCCCAGGGCTGGCCCAGGCAGGTGCCCGAGTCCAGTGCTGCCCGGGCCGGGGTGGTGCGGACGCGGGAGGGGCAGCCACAGAGCGGCGGCCGAGGGGCCTCTGCACCTCCCGGAGGAACAGCGGCCCTGCAGGTGCAAGCGGCCGGGAGCTGGGTCCACGCCCGTCAGGTTCACGTCCCCGGTAGCTCAGGCCGTGGCCTGCCCTGGCCAGGGGTCTGCGGGAGTGGTCCTCAAGAAAGGGTCATGCTGCTGTGGGCACCCTGGTCAGAGACGAGGGCGCAGGCGGGAGGCGCGGCCCCAGGGGGTGGGGAGGCCTGGACAGCTCCCGGAGCCAGGCGCCCTGCCCACCCTGAGGTCGGACTCGGCCCGGTCCTGCTTGTCCACTCTGGTCAGGGGGCCAGGGGACTCAGCCCTGACCCAGACGTGGGTGCTGGAGGAACCCTCGACACAGTGACCAAGCTGCAAGGCTCCCCCACAACTGGGCACCAGGCGGGTGGTCTGGACACCAGCAGCGGCGTGCCCAGCTGTCAGGGCGGTGTCCACCTGGGATTCTGTCCTGCCGGCTGCTGCCTGTTGTTTGAGCTCAGCCGGATGGCGTCTGCCTCAGGCCTTAGCACTGGCTGTTCCCCCGACCTGAACTCTGTTCCTGGAACTCCGGTTTTGTTTATTAATTTTTTGGTTTTGGTTCTGGGGATTGAACCAGGGGCATCTCTACCTTTGAGCTACAGCCCCAGTCCTTTCATTTTGAGGATCTAAGTTGCTGAGGCTGACCTCGAACTTGGGATCTTCCAGAGTGGCTGGGGTGGCAGGCGTGTGCCATTGTGCCTGGCTCGAGTGGCGTCTCCTCAAGGTGGCTTTGCGTACTCAGGTGCTCGCTGCCACCTGGACTCCTCGCCATGCCGACCCCGCCTCAGCTTACCACCCTTCACTCCTGGAGCTTCTGGAGTGGAGGCGGGTGCACCTTTGCTCCCGGTGTCCCTGCAGGGACTCCCACAGGATGGGCATACAGTAGGTGCTCAGTAAGCGTCCGTCTGGTGCACAGTGAATGAGCTGTGCTGAGCTCCAGACCAGAGGAGCCAACCGCAGGACACTGAGCTGTGGGTGCCGGCTGCAGCCTCCGTCAGGGAGGCCGGTGGAGTCGGGGAGGCCACCCACCTTTGAAGAAGACGATCTTGTGGTCACTGGTGCGCTCGTACACGGCGTCCACGCTGTCCAGGTGCAGCGGCAGGCCCCTCCAGAAGCGGTGCATCTGTGCCGGCTGGAGGGACACCAGGTGCCGGTCCCGGTTCAGCCTCCAGAAGTACTTGCCTGGGGGGACAAGGCGGGAGCTGCAGGTGGCGGGCTGGGGGCCAGCGGGTGTCTCCCCACCTGCCACCCCTGGGCCCTGGGGGCACCTTTGAAGAAGAAGGCTTCGCCTCGGATCTGGGCCACCGCGTCGAAGTGGGCGCTGCACCTGTGGGGCACGTCCTTCCTGAGCCTGCAGGGCAGAGGCCGGTGGCAGGAGGAGGCAGAGCCCACGCCGGGCCTGGCTTCCCCAGCCAGGGCAGAGGAGCGGGCGGGGCCCGCAGGACGGGGCCTCGGGCAGCCCGGTCCTGGCAGCGGATGCTTGACCTAAAACTCACCGCTAAAAACAAGCTTCCCGGTCACTAAGTGGGCAAAGGAACCAGAGGGCCACTTCTCCAAACACAGTGGCCGGCCAACAGCCAGGAGGACGCTCAGCGTCAGGCAGGGCAGAGAGGGAGATGCCAATCAAACCACATGAGAGTCCGGCCCGCCAGTCAGAATGGCGGCCCGGGGACAGTCCCGGAGCCAGCTGGCCCCGAGCCCCGAGGAAAGGGGGCTCATGAGAGAAGCCAGGGTCCGGAGGTCAGGGGTCACGTGAAGCAGAAGCTATGAGGAAAGAGGGAACGAAAGGTGGGGGGGTCCATGAAAATCAAAGGGGCCCAGGGAGGACGGGAGGGACAGGGAGGTGCTGGGGAGCGGCGCCGGTCACGTGATGATGTCACTGTGTGTCGCGTGACCGTGTGAGTCCTACCGCTACCGAGGGTTACAGGGCACTCGTAAAACCATGAATTTTTTGTTTTTCCGGTGCTGGGGATTGAACCCAGGGTTCCGTGCATGCGAGGCAGGCGCTCTGCCAACTGAGCCACATCCCAGCCCGCAAAAACATGAAAAGGAGCTGGGCACCGTGGTGCACCCCTGTCATCCCAGCCGCTCGGGAGGCTGAGGCAGGAGGATCACAAGTTCAAGGCCAGCCTCGACACCTTAGTGGGACCCTGTGTCTGAATAAAACGTCAAAAGGGCTGGGGCGTAGCTCAGTGGTTAGGGGCCGGGGTCCCTCTCTGGTTCCAGGATATATGTACACGTCAAAGGAGGACGGGAGCCCGTCCTCAAAGGAGCTGTGCCGACGCCGGGCAGTTCGGGAGAGAATCGGGCGTAGGGACCCTGCCTGCTGCTCCCCGTGCCCCAGGCGGGCAGGGGCCTGCACTCTGGGCTGCGGAGCCCCCAGGGCTCCTCACGGTCCCACCTGGAGGCCATGGCTGCCTTGCAGGGCCCCGAGCAGGCAGGGGACCCCGATTCCAGCTCGAGAACGCTGGCCACGGAAAGCGTCCCAGCTGCGTCACTGTCACAGCCCGCCACCGGGGCTGGAGGCGGAGAGCTGGCGAGCAGGTCCCTCCAGGGCAGGCACAGCTCTCAGACGGGCGTGGGCTGGGCCCACTGGAGGCCGAGGCCCAGCTCCTCTCCAGCACCGGGCCTCACAGTCTAAGTGCCCTTGGCCCCAGGGACACTCCGGCCAGGGCCGGGCAGAGCCGTGGACGGGCACCTGGCCAGCGTGGCGGGGCAGCCCCAGGACTCGGGCTGAGGCAGGAGG
>JAJEJO010002826.1:25930-103123 GCA_020662805.1 Glaucomys volans | reverse complement strand
CCTGTGGGCTATCCTGGGCAAGCCGCCTGCCTCTGGTCCCTGTGGGCTACCCTGGGCAAGCCACCTGCCTCTGGCCCCTGTGGGCTATCCTGGGCGCCTCTGGCCCCTGTGGGCATCCTGGGCAAGCTGGCTGCCCCGTGTGCCTCGGCTTCCTGTCCCGTGGACAGTCGCCCGCTCTCCGGACACGGAGACGTGGCGTGGGCAGCGTGTCTGCCAGGCCTGCTCCTCCCGCTGCTGCTGTGGGGGTCCTAAGACCCTGGGGACAGAGCAGGCCCCTCCAGGGCGGGGCGGGCAGCGGGCGCCCGGACTCACCGTACAGTTGCCAGACGCGCACCCTGTCCTCGTAGGGCAGCCGGTAGCGCAGCGGGTCGCCCACGGGGCCCTGGTAGTAGGGCTGCATGATGGAGCGGGGGGCCGCGGCGTGGCTCAGCCCCAGGGCGTGGCCGAACTCGTGCACGGCCACCGCGAACAGGTCCATCCCGTGGGCATCTGGGGGACGGGCTGCGTGAGCATCCGGCCTCTTCTCTGGGGCCCAGGCCGTGGGTCCATCGGGGTCCTGCGGGCTCGGGGACCGCCCGCCCCTCTGCCCCCTCCCCGAGGCCCTGGGTCTGGGGGCTTCTCCCTGGGCCTGCCCCTCACAGCGGGCAGCACCCCTCCTGGGCCACACGGTGCTCGTTCAAGGCCCTGTGTCAAGTGGACCCAGGCCCGAGCTCAGGCCTGGCCCCAAATGCTGGGCTGGGCCGGGCTCACGGGGCGAGGCCCAGCGGAGGCCGGCCGGGCTGCTCCGGCAGCAGGAGTGGCCAGGTGAGCACACTGCCCGGCTGCCTCCAGCTCTGACGGCCAGGGCGGAGTCCACAGGGTCCACGGGGGCTGCCGGGCCCGGGGGTCCCATGGACTCAGCACCCACCCGAGGAGCGGAAGGTCCAGGCCTCCTCGTCGTCAAAGTGGGCGTCCCCCGCGGAGCGGTGGTCTCCGGGGAAGAAGGCGTGGGCCACGGTGCCGCCCGGGCCGTCGAAGGGGAAGGCGTCGTCGTGCTCGGCCCTGGAGAAGTCGATCTGGATGTCGGCCGTGCTGCCCGCCACCTCGTGGAAGTTCAGGGGCGCGATGTCGCTCCAGACCTTGAGGGCGTAGTACATGAGCGCCCGCACCGTGTCGGGGCCCAGGGCGGAGTCCCGCGGGAAGGTCCGGACCCTGCAGGCGGGACAGCAGGTCCAGGCGCTGGCACAGGCCGGACGCCCTCCTGGGCACACTCCGTCCTCCCAGGCCTCCCAGAGATCCCAGGAGCTGGCCCGAGGTGGGCCGAGCCCAGGAGGGGGCTGAGGAGCCACCTGAGCAGGAGGAGCGGCCTCCGGGCCCAGCGGAAGGCGAGGCCCACTAGCCAACCTCCTCCAGACTGGAGGCACGGCCGGGATTGGGAAGAGGGTCTCTGCAGCGGAGACCAAGGGACGGCCCACCCCAAATCCAGGGAGCCTGCCGTAAGAGGCAGGAGGCACAGAGGCCCCAAGAGAAGGAGGTCACATGCAGAGGGAAGCAGATGGCTGAGGGGACACCTGGGATGTCCCTCCCGGAGGGCCAGCCCTGTCCTGCCCGTGGGCTCACTCCAGCTGCCCAGTCCTCTGGCTGGTGGCGTTGGCACGGCAGGCCCGAGGGCCCTCCCTGGCCCTGGCCACCCACCTCCAGGACAGGTTCCTCTTGTTCCACTTGGTCGGAGCCGGAGTCTGGCGCCTCCTTCGCGCCCAGGCCAGCGGGGGCAGGTCGGGGAGGGAGCAGCGTGGGGTCTTCATCAGGGCCAGAGTGGCCTCATCTGCAGGGGGGGTGCAGGTCAGCAGGAGGCCAGTGCACCTGCCCCCAGCCCGCTGTTCCCAGGGGCTGCCGAGAGCACTGGCCTCGGGGTGGGTCCCAGCAGAGGCCTACAGGGCTGAGGCCCAACGGGGGCAGGGCCCAGGCAACGGGGACTCCCGGCCGTCCACAGCACTGACCCAGGATGCCAGTGGCCTCCAGGCCACCAAACTGCTGCATGGCGGCTATGGCCTTGGACAGCTCCTCCTGCGTCTGCAGCCGCCCTGTGGTGGGGTCCGCCGGGGGCAGGTAGCCAAACCTGCTGAGCCACTCCTAGGGCAGAGAGCAGCGTGAGGGGGCCACGGCGCAGGCCACGCAGAGCCTGCCTGGCCAGCACTGAAGCAGCGGGCAGGCCTCTGGGCAGCACCGCCCAGCCCCGGTGCCCTCCGTTAAGCTGCTCTGTGGGCAGCTAATAAACTCAATGCCTCTTAGGTAGGGTGGGCTTGTGCAGTGGCCAACCCGTGCAACTGCTCACAGCAGCCCTGCGCCACCTCACTCCTGAGGTAACAAAACGTCCAGAGGACACGAGTGGAATTGGAAGGTTCTTAAACATGGCCAGGTCCAGATGCAGGCCCGAGGCTACTTGTTAGGGGTAGTCTAGGACCCAGCCAAGAAGGGCAAGAGATGACCTCACAGAGGAGCAGCACCGAGTGCCCAGGCTGCTCCCTGGACCCTCCGCTGTGCAGCCTGGGGAAGGGAGGTCAGGCCCTCTGGGCTGCTCTCAGCAGTGAACCCAGTGCAGTGCTTACTTCGCAGGGAGGTGGGGGGGGGACGCTCACACAGCACCACCCAGGTCTCCTCGCAGAGTGGCTGGGTTGCTGGAGACAGCGGGTGTGGTGGGTAGGAGGGTCCCTCGTCCCCTGCCACCCAGGGAGGCCCTGGACAGGAGGCTGCCACCCAGGGGGCCCTGGACAGGAGGCTGCCTGCCGTGCACCCGTCCACAGCCGTGGCCTCTTCAGCCGCCAGGTGGCGCCGTGCCTGCCGGGCAGCTCTGCCCCCAGGGCTCACCAGCTCTGGAGGACACGCGGGTTGGGTCTCGGGGACCCCGAGCCCGCGCCAATCCTGCACTTGCTTCAAGAGGGCACGACCAGGGGGCCCGCAGAGTCCGACCAGCACACCCCTGTCCTCCTGCGGAACTGGGGTGACCCAGGGCTCCCACGTGCCAGGCAGCCCCTCCCGCGAGCCACGTCCTAGCCCTTCTATTTGTTTTGAGGCCGAGCCTCCCTGAGCCGCCCAGGTTGGCCTCGAACTTGCCACCCTCTGGGTGGGAGCAGAAGTGCGCGCCTGGAATGCCAGCGGTTCAGGAGGCTGGGACAGGAGGATCGCAAGTTCAAAGCCGGCCTCAGCAACTTAGTGTGGATCCTAAGCAACTCCGTGAGACCCTCTCTCTAAATAAACAATGGCGAGGGCTGGGGGTGTGGCTCTGGGGTCAGGCACCCGGGTTCAACCCCGGGGGGAAGCAGACAGAGCCCTGCCCCTCGGGGCTCCGGGCTCCGGTGTGCACACCGCCCCCAGCTCGAGCTCTTTTTTGGGATGGGTCTCCCCTCGCTTCACTTATGCCACCTGCCAGGCCCCCCTGCCCACCTGTGATGGCAGACGCCACATGACGCCAGGAGGGTGTGGGAACGGGCCTCTGGGCTCTCAGGGCCTCCCCAGGAGGGTGTGGGAACGGGCCTCTGGGCTCTCAGGGCCTCCCCAGGAGGGCGGGCTCCCTGATTTGCATGTGATTTGCATACACCTGCCGAGACCCAGAAGGTTCCCCTGCAGGTGACAGGTCCTGCCTGCCCGTCCCCGGCCTCCCAGCCATGTCCCCCCAGTCTCTCCCTCCCCCCAGGAGGTCCCCCAGTGTGCAGAACCGGGGGTCCTGGAGACCCCCAGGCCCCAGGGCCGTCACAATGGGGGGCCTGGGGAACACCTGACCATCGGGAGCTCCGCCCCACCCGCCTGTCACCCACAGGAGGGTCCCCGGTGTCCCACGGCCGTCACTGCTCCAGGCCATGCGGTGCCAGCAGCACCGGGAACACGGGCAGCACCCTGGCCCCTGCGCCGCACCCCGCCCCTCCCGCGGCGGAGCTTCCGTCCTCCTGCCCCAGCCTCCGAGTCCAGTCGCTGGGTCACAGGCGTGCACTGGCCACTGCCCCGGCCAGTCGGAAGCCTGACCCTGCAGGGTTGTCTACGGGCCCGAGAGCTCTGCTGGGAGCCCTGGCCAACCTGAGGCCAGGCGAGGACGCCCCAGCCCCAGGGGACATCACCCGCTCCCCCACCCCCCAGAGTGGGCAGAACTCCCCTGAGGACGGCCCTCCCCGGCCCTGCGTGGGCCACATCTGGGGGCTGGTGTCTCTGGGCAGCCCTGAGGGGCAGGCCGCGGAGAGCCCGGCCAGCTCCTCCCAGCTCCAGGAGGGGACCGTCCCCAGACGCCCAGGCTCTCTGCCATTAGGGTTTTGGCTGGGGAGCTAATTCATCTGAGATGTGGAACGAGGCTAATGGGCCGCGAGGCCCCAGCCAGGGGAGGGGACGCGGGCTGGGAATAGCCACCAGCGCTGGGGTCCCCGCAGGGGGCAGAGGCCGCAGGGGAGGCCGGCCCAGCGCACACTGACCAGACGCAGCCCGGCGTGTCCCCGACCCAGGGGAGCGCCAGCCCAGCTGAGGCCGGGGTGGCCGGCCCACTGCTGCCCCCCGAGGTGCCCATCGGCCCTGCCCGGGGACCCATGGAGCCCCCGACCCACGGAGCGGCCCACGCTGCCGCCACCAGCTCACTGCAGTCCTCCCTCCGCTGTCGCCACGGAGACGGCTGCTGTCTCCAGGGCAACGGAGGCTGCGCGGCGGGGTGAACCTTCCAGAAGGCCACGGGGAGGGGCCCACCCAGCCGGCCACCCCACCTGGCCAGGATTCCGGCCGAGGCTGCGGGGGCCACTGCTGCAGGCCTGCTGAGGCCCAGAGAGGGACAGCGGGGACCCGCCCGCCCGCCCGCCGGCCGCGCATCGGTCATTTATCCACTGACACCGGGAACCTCAGCCTCAGCAGGCGCGTGGTACCGCCTTCCAGGGTCTCAGCGGCTGACAGCGCCGCCTGCCTGGCCAGCCTCCGCTGCCGAGCTGACCCCTCACCACTTCCGGCCCTGAGTCCATCTCACAGATGAGGAACTGAGGCTCAGAGGCCATGGCAGGACGGAGGCTGAGTGGACTCCTGCAGCTCGGGCCACAGTGCCCAGTGGCTGCCAGGCCCTAGTGACCGCAGCGGCTGCGGCCAGCACCTGCTCTCATGGCCTTTCCACCCCTGCTCCATCAAGCCCCTGTGAAGCCATGGTGGTCAGCATAACCTCCACTCACAGGAAGAAAACAGGCCCAGAGAGGGTGGGTAACCTGTCAAGGCCACACTGCCCCTTCAGAAAGAAAGGTGCTGACCAGGCCTCTGGCATCTTCTGGGGGTTACTCTGGAGCTGGCCTGCAACTGGGGTGACCCCTTGTGTCCCCAGAGAGGCACCCCGACCTCCCTCTGAGCGTCTGTCCATCTGTCCCCAGGGCGGGTGCTGGGGAGAGTGGGCAGACCGAGAACGTGAACGGCCAACAACACACAGATGGTCTTGGGTGGCTTCGCGTCATGAGCAGTCACTACCGTAAGTGCTCCTGACGGCTAACCACCGTCCCATGCTCATGGCAGTCCTCGGGGCACTGGGAGGACGGGTGTCCCATTCCGTCACGCACGAGGCACAGGGTGCTGGTGGGTGGCTGTCAAGCAGTCTTATGAAGTGGACACTGCTGCTGTACCCCATCTTACAGCTGAGGAACTTGAGGCACAGGGTGGTCAGGACACTGGCCCACAGTCACACAGCCAGGGGGCACAGCAGGACTGGAAGCTGGACTCACCAGCCAGGGCCCATGCGACAGCTGCTGTGCTGTGGGGGAGGGAGGGGACGACCAAGCAGGAGCTGCGGGGACAGTCCTGGTGCCACCTGAGCTGGCCCGGTGAGGGGCCCTGCAGAATGTTTGGCAGAGGGGACTGCAGCGGAAGCCCTGAGCAGGTCCAGCCTGGGACGTCCAGGGAGCGGGCAGGCCAGCTGGGGAGCCGGCCTGGACTCAAGAGCGAGGCCACGCCAGGCTCTGCCCTGCCCTGCTCCCCTCCCAGAGGCCCACAGTGGACACACACACCCCTGTGTGCCCACGCCAACCCTGCACCCGGTCAGGCTCCACGTCCCCGAGTGCAGGTCACGGTCTCCAAGACGACTCTGCGGGAGCTCCGAGCATCCTCAGGACCCTCAGGAGGCGCAGCCTGCCATGCCCTGTGGACGTGGGGCACCTGCCCCGTGAGCTCGCTTCCCAGAGGGGAGGCCGAGGCCTGGCATCCCGACGGCCCCCGAGAGGGGACCACGCAGCAAGGGGCATGATGACACCCTCCCTCTGGGAGGCACTATTTTGTTTTGGTGCCAAAGATCAAACCCAGGGCCTTGAGCAGCCCAGGGGGCTCTGCCTGGGCCGCAGGGCAGCCCGGCCGCACCGTCCCGCCCTTCCTGGCTCTGTGTGTGGGGCCAGGTGACAGCTAGTTCCTGGAGCGCAGGTGGGTGCAGGGGACATCCCTGGCCCCGAGGACGCGGGACTGAGGGCACGTCGGAGCCACGGGCTGTCTCAGGTGCTGGTGCCGAGGACCAGGGGCCGCTGGTTGCGTCTAGGCCTGGAGGGGGCTGTGCCCCGGGAAGGGGCCCCAGGCTCGCAGGTGCTCTGCTGGCCAGGCTCCTGGCGCCATGAGCCCAGCTCAGCCCCAGGGACTGTGCTCACCCTGGGCCACCCGCACTGTCCCAGTGCCGTCTTCCCAGCCATCCGGAGGCAAAGAGCACAGCCTCCCCCGCAGTGCGGTGCCGGGCGGCAGAACCCAGGCCATTTCCTGAGCAGAAATCCAAGGAGAAGTTGGAGGACTCTGCGAAAACCTGCCACCGCCAACGGCCCCCCCCGGGCCTGCCCCCAGCAGCTCCAGGGTCCTGGAAGTGCACTGTGGCCGCTGCTGGTGGCAGGGACTGGACACAGCTGGCATGTCCCTGCCAGGCCTGGTTAAGGGAGGTGGCCTTGGTGCAGTGAAAGCCAAGGGGCGCCCCAGGCATTCCAGGGGACCTGCTTCACCACCACCCCAAACGGGAAGCACAGGCAGCTGCAGCCGGCGGCCACCACGTGGGACTCAGGACCCACAGCTACCGCCCCCGTGTCCGGCCATCTCCAGAGGGTCCTCAGGGGAATGGCCGCACCCCAGCACCTGTGCTGTGGGCTCAGGAGCGGATGGCGACCCCGGCTGGCCGGCGGGCACGGTGTGGGAGCAGCCCGGAGCCGCAGCAGGCTGCTCCGACCCGTGAGGCCTCAATCCAGCTTTGTGCGGAGCCCTGGGCGCTGGGCACCCCTCCCGACGGCCGGCGCAGCGCTGTCTGGCAGAGGCCGGGTCACACGCACAAAGGGGCCCTTCTCCTCATTGGCGCTCAGACCCAAACCCCCAGCGGGTGCCCCCAGGGAGATCTGGAGGGCCCAGCCCTGGCAGCCTGCTGCCCCTGGGGCCGGAAGCTCTCTGGCGTCATCCCGGCCCGGGGCCACCAGAGGGCGCCCCCTCACCACGATGGGAGCAGAGGCCTGCGCCTTCCCTCACCAGAGCCAGGCCTGCCCTGGGTGGGGGCGCCACTCGGGGTGCCTGTGGCATCTGCGTCCGTCGTCATTGCTCAGTGGTGGGATGCCAGGGCCCCACTGCCTCTGGCCAGGGCCAGGTGCCAGCCAGGAGCGTGGGCCTGGCTCAATCTCTCTGGCCAGGGACGGCATGAAACTTCCCAAGTGCACCAGGTCTGGTCCACCAACTTGGCTGGACCAGGGCTCCACCCCCCGGTGCTGACCAACTCAGCTCCTTCCTGGCAGCTCCTTTTGTGGCGCCCGGGGAGCTGGCAGGTGGGGCCTGGGCCTCACCATCATCCACCGGGAGCTGGGACACTGTCGCCTAGAGTGTGCACTGCCGTGGGGGCGACAGCAGACCCAGTACAAAGGGCCTGGAGCAGGTGCGAAGGGAAGCCACGTGGGTGGGAGCGAGGCTGCCCTAGGGGTCCTTCAGGCCTGAGAGTGGGCAGCAGGGAAGGTGGCCAGTGCCCTCCCAGAAGGCTGTAGGGGCAGCCAAGTGAGCTTCTCATCCAGGCCCGGGGGGCAAGCCCTGCCAGTCGGGTTGTGCGTTCACCCAAGGGCCCCCCCAGAATGTTCCCACCTGTCTGGAATCCCAGGCCACTTTTCTGAACCAGAAGGCTCGGGAGCTGGGAATGCCAGTGACGCTGGAGGTCCGCCTGCCAGGACCCCATTAGTAGATTGCCTGCGGGGCCGGCGCTTGTGTTGGGTGGAAGGCCGCCCTGGCCCGGGCCCCTGCATCTCCTCGGACCCAGGGTAGCCCAGGCTCGGGCCTCATAAGGAGTCGGCTCAACGCACCGGCTGCGCCTTCAAATCCTCAGGGTCTGCAGGACTCCAATCCGCGGGCAGGCACCAGAGAGGTCCGGGAAGACACCAGGGCCGGCTTGCCAACCAAGCCTGGGGTAGGTCTTGGAGGGGCTGGAGGGCGGGGGAGGAGGCTGGGGAAGGCCATGGGGCTGGGGCTGCGGCGGCCTGGAATGGTAGGGGTCTCCACCGGGCTCAGGACAGGGCCAAGGGGGACCCAGGGCAAGGCTCGGCGCCTTCACGGAGGAAGGGAAGAGAGACCGGGCCAACATTCACGCTCAGTGGGGGCTGGGGACGGGTCCCTGGCCTCGGTGAACCCTCAGCGGAGCAAACTCCAAGACCACAGGCTTTCTGAGCGCCCGCATGCACGGCCGCGGCCCTCCCTCGGCTAAGACGCGCGCCCCTGCCCTTCGCTGCTTGGCTGGGAAGCACGCGGGGCGCACTGCTCACGGCAGCTGGCGGTCCCCACCCTCCGGGCCCCCTCCCTGGGGCTGCTCCAAGCCGGGGACCTGGGCTCCAGCTGGGCGACTCCCCCAGCTTGCCAGGCTCCTTGCAGCGGGGGTGCGCTCCGAGTGCAAGAGTGGGAAGGGACCGGTGCCCTCACAGACTTGGAAGCACGGGCCCCACTCAGCCTGCGACCCCGATCTCAGTTTCCCTGCCTGGGACGTGGGTCCCAGGCGCCCCAGGTTCCCTCCCCACGCCGAGACGCACAGGTGGGCTTCTCCCTCGCACCGCGCAGCCGTCCGCAGGGACCCTAGCTCCCGCACCGGCGCTCCTCTCGTCCTGGGCCGTGCACTCACCACCCCCAGGCTGAGGTCCTCCGCGCGGGGCGCGGGCGCGGCGCAGCCCCCGCGGGCCGCCAGCGCGAGCAGCAGCAGCAGCGGCAGCAGCCGGAGTCCCAGGACCGGTGGGCCCGGCCCCCGGGCGGCGCGGCGCCCCATCCCGCTCTCGGGGCTGCGTCGGCGCGGAAGCGAGGGTCCCCGCGCCGGTCCGCAGCCCGCGCCCCTGAGATCCGCTCCGCTCGGCTCCGCGCCCCGCGCCCTGCGCTCAGCTCGGCCGGACTACCTCGCACCGCCCGCCTCGAGGGGCGGGGCATGCTAATGTACGCTAATGACCGCTCGCCCCGCCCGCCGCCTTAAAGGGCCCGCTCCCTTCCCCGCCGCGCCCGCTAGGCGCTCAGCTCCGCGGGACCAGCCGCTCGCCCGCCCGCCTCCAAGGGGCGGGGACATGCTAATGACGGCTAAGGACCCTCTCGCCCCGCCCGCCGCCTTAAAGGGCCGGTGACCCACCCGCCCGCCTGCGGGTCGCTCGGGCGTTGGGTCTGCGGCGCACAAAGCCGGCGCTCCCCGAGAGTCCCAGGACTTCCCCAGGCCGCGGCGGGCTGGTGGGCCGGCGGGGCCCGGGGCCCCGCCGCCTTTGGGGAGCAGACCTCCCCGCCCGCCTCAGCGCCTGGGGCCCTGTCGCGTTCGCTGGGGACCCGGCGGCTGCAGCAGCAGAACGGGCGCGTGGGGGAGCCCGCGCGCCGCCGAGCGGGAGGGGAGTCGGGGGAGCGCGGGGGCGCAGGGCGGGGAGAGCGTGGGCAGGGGTCCCGAGAGCGTGGGGAGCCAGGAGAGCGTGGGAGGGGGTCCCGGAGGATGGCCGCCGGAGAGCCGGTGGGGAGCGCAGAGGCGCCGGGAGCCTTCCCCCGACCTTTTCTTGGTGGGGACATTGCGTCTCCCTAAGCTGCCCAGGCCGACCTGGAACTTGAGATTCGCCTGCCTCAGCCTCCTGAGCCCCTGGGGTTGCTGGGATCACTGGGCGACAGCCACTGGCCCTGGCCAGATCGCCGGTGCAGATTCCGTGCCTTGGAAGGACTAGGTCCCAGCACAGACTCAACCCAGACCTGGCTCTCCCGGAGCAGAGGGAGCCTATGGCTCGTCCAGTGGGATGCCCAAGCGGGCGGACAGCGGCTAGACTGGGTGGAGCGCACAGCGACGGGGTCAGAGCCTGGGCTTCCGTGCCAGATGCCACCAGCCTGGCAAGTGCAGGTAGAGATGGGTCCCCTGCAGTCCAAAGGACCTTATTTTGTTTTTGTGCGGTGCTGAGAATGGAACCCAGTGCCTCATGCAGGCTAGGTGAGCGCTTTACCCCTGAGCCACACTCCCAGTGAGATGGCCTTCTGAAGCTAGTCTCGAGGCTGCCTTTCTGGATGACATGGGTCTCCTGTCCATCCCTGAGCCAGGCTGTGGCAGGGGGTGGTACCAAGGGAGCGGCCTGGCTGAAAGGGACTTTTATTCATTTTTATTGGGGACTGAACCCAGGGTGCTTGACCACTGAGCCACATCCCCAGCCCTTTTTATTCTTCGTTTTGAGACCGGCTCTCACTGAGTTGCTTAGGGCCTTACTAAGTTGCTGAGGCTGAGTTTGAACTTGTGATCCTCCTGCCTCAGCCTCTGGAGCTGCTGGAAGGGCTCTTCTAAAGGAAATGGAAGTCCTCAGTCAGGTCAGGGTGAGGGAGATTGGCAGGCACGCTGGCAAGGGGCCGGAGGGTGCGGGTGGTGGGTGACCCAGAGTAAGGGGACTCCTCTGCTTCTGAGGGCTTGGCAGGAGCTGGCTGAAGGCTGTGTGGAGGGACTGTCGGCTTGTGCTCTTAAGGTTTCCCCGGGCTTGGTCAGCAATGCAGAGTGACCCTGGGGTGGCAGTGGCCTGGGGGCTGAGCTAGCGCGAGACGGGTGCCGGGGCGTGGTGTTTCCTCCGCAGGCCCCACGAGGCTGGGGCAGGTCCTGTGGCTCCCCAGGTTGGGTGCACACTGCTGCTGGAGTCCCTTCCACCTGCCACACTGGCATCTGAACGTGGCCAGAATCCAGGCACTGAGGGGCACCTCTCACCGGCCAGCCCTTCAGGTGGGCGCGGGGCGGGGGGCCTGGGGGCTGCTGCTGTGGCCCCTGGGAGGCCATCGGAGTGGCTGTGGTGGTCCAGGACTTGCTGCCTGCCACTCATGCCACCTGTCTGTGCTCAGAAGCTCGGGGTTGGTATAGGGTCATTCTCACTAGCCGCCAGTTGGTCTGCAGCAGGCTGGCCATGGCGGGGCGGGACCCTGCTCTCTGGTCCAAGTGTCCTGCTGGGAAGTAATGTCACTGGGGCACGGGGCCTTTCTGAACCCACAAAGGTGCCATATCAGCTGGTGGCCGCCCTGGACTGAGCTCACCAGGACCTGCATGCCCAGAGGATGGACCTGCTCTGCAGCTGGAGGGACTACCCGGGGTGGACAGTGCACCGTGGGGCTGCTCCTGTTGTTGGACAACAACCAAAGACCAAAACCAAATTTTGAGAGAAGAAAAACAGTAGGAAACAGCCGGGTGCGGTGGCCACACCTGTAATCCCAGTGACTCGGGAGGCCAAGGCAGGAGGATCATGGGTTCAAAGCCAGCCTCAGCACGGGCAAGCCTGTACCTCGCGTCCACCGCGTGTGCACGGTGCACAGCTGTGGCAGCCTGAGCCCCTTGATCCAGCCCTACCTAATGCCCACGCTCCTGGCACCCCGTTTCCTTCAGAAAGTCCCGCCTTCTTCCTGCAGGGCAGGGTCTGCAGACGGAGCTCTGCCTCTGAACATCACACCCGGGGTGGGCTGCCGGCTCACCTCTGTCCCTTGGATTCAGGATGGACACGGACCCACGCCGTCCAATGAGACTTGGCTGGTGCACTTGGGGTGTCTGGGGCACTGGCTGGAGCTCTGGCGGTAGCTCTCCCGGGCCATGGGGAGGCGCGTGGGTGGGCCAGCAGGGATGTGTGTGGCGGGGACACTGAGGTGCACGGGGACGGTGGGGCTGTCCCTGGGCTGGCCGCGCCCTGCCTGCCCTGCACCCGCAGGCTTGGGGCTGCAGAGCCCCCTGCCTGGGCCCTGCCGGGCGGCCTGAGCTCTCCTGGCGGAGGCAGCGCAGGCTTCCTCGTCCCTGGAAGTGGCCCACACTGACCACAGGACTGGACTCTGCCCCTCAGCCCCCGGCCCTGTCACTTTCGGCCAGGTTCTCGGAGGACCACACGTGGCCTGGACGCCTGCTCAGGGCTGCTCAGGCTGAGACCAGTGGCCCTGGGGGCAGTGAAGAGCCTCTCCCTGACCAGCAGCAGCCCTTCCTGCCCCGCGTGCTGAGTCAGTAAGGACCAGGTGGAAGGCCGAGCTCCTGCTCCTTCTCAGAGGCCTGAGGGGAGGTGGAGGCCCTCGGCCAGGCCCCACGTCTCTGCCAAGCCTGCTGGGCAGCAGCGACAGAGCGCCACACCTCGGCTGGACCTGCGTGCTGTGCAGCCAACCCGGGCCCAGACGCCAGTCCTGACCCTCATGCGGGGCCCCGAGCAGGGGGACACAGGCAGAGCCGTCGGGCCCTGTGCGTGCTGTCCTCCAGGCAGGCGTCCCTGGCTGGGCCTGGACGGGGCCCTGCAGGTCTGTCCTGCTGCTCTAGGGACGGAAGCCTGGGCAGTGGGCTTGGCCTTCCCTGTCCTGCCTGGCGCCTCCTCTTCTCCAAGGACCTGCTGGACCGGCGTCCACCCGACTCGCCGTTAAAGGCCGTCTCCCAGTCGTCACCCTCTGAGGTCCTGGGCTGGGGCTTCGCCGTGGGTTTTGGGGGACGGTCAGCTCATAATACGCAGGAGGCAGAGCCCGTGGGGCTGAGGACGTGCTGCTGCCCCGAGCCAGAGCTGCCCCTCGCAAGCCTCCACCCGCTCCCCTTCCCTGGCCTTCTGCCCAGGGAGCAGCGCGCCCAGCCTCGCGGCCTCCCGCCCCTGCCGGTGCCCCAGAGCTGAGTCCGCCATGGCACTGAGGGAGAGGCTCTCGATAGCCTTGGCCCTCCAGGCCCTGCGGAGAGGGCCCTGTGAGAGCTGGGCCCGTGAGGTGAGCGGCGAGCACTCGGCTCACTCCCACCAGGAACGAGGCTGGGCCTCCTCTCCTCCTCTGCTGTGGCCTCCTCTCCTCCTGTGCAGGAGGGACAGGTGCGGCCCCTGGGCCCTAAGAGCACAGGGGCAGCGGGACAGCGGGTCCCTGACTTCAGGCACGGCTGGCTCCAGGGCTCTGGAGCCTCCTCCAAGGTGCTCTGCCCCCCCACCCGTCTGATTCTGGGTGTTTCTTCCAAGGCCCCTGCAGTGGGGGAAGGGGTGTCCCCAAGTTCACGTCCACGGGAGTCTCTGGACGTGTCCATGTGTGGACAAGGGTGTCTGCAGGTGTGATTCTGTTAAAGGTGGCGAGAGGACATCAGTGGGGGTTGTCCAGGTGGCCCCACACCGGTGGTAAGTGTCCTGATAAACGCGGGGAGAGGCCGGGCATGGTGGCTACACCAGTGATCCCAGGCGCTCAGGACCGAGGCAGGAGGACCTGGGTCCAAGGCCATCCTGGGCAATTCAGCGAGACCCTGTCTCCAAAAATAAAAAGGGCTGGGGATGCAGCTCAGGTGGAGCGGCCCTGGGTTCAATCCCAGCACCACAGAAACAAGAAGGAAGAAGTCACGCCGGGGACAGCCAGGTGGCCACGGGGTGGAGCGTCAGGGCCGAGTACAGGCTGCGGGGCACCAGGACCGCCAGGTCCCGCAGGGCCACTGTCCACACCTCCGTTCTGGACTCCTGCTCCGGCTGAGCACCACCTGCTCCCAGCCTGTGTGGCTCCTGGACGTGGCAGCCCAGGCCCTGAGGGGGCCTCCCGGGCCCAGCGTCCCCTGCCTCCTCCCGCTGCAGAGTCCTGCCCAGCCCAGGCCTCTGCCCTGCGTCCCGCCTGCGGCCCCAGCGCCTCCTCTCCCGGGGCCTGGGTGATCTGGCTCCAGCGGCTGCAGCTCGCTCCCTCCCGGCTCTCGATCCCCCTGCGTCCCCAGGATCCCTGCTGTCCTGACAAGCATCCCTGAGCATGGGGACAGCACGGGAATGGCAGTCAGTAGGTGTGGTGCCCCTCGAGTGGACCCGGCCTGAGCCAGGCCACACGTGGCTGCAGCCTGGTGACCGGGTGCTCAGGTGACAGGCGTGGGTGCCATGGGTGGGCTCGCCCTGTCAGCCTGGCCAGACCCCTATCTGTTCCTGGGCTGCCCTGTGCCTGCTGCTCCCCTGGCCGTGGCAAAGGCCCGCGGGAGGCAGGCTGGGCACTGGTGCTTCGCTGACCATGACGGTGGGCGGTGTGGGTGGCCCTGGCTGCAGCCCTGGGAAGTGGGGCACCTCCTCACCTGCGTCTGGTTCCCTGGACTCGCTCCGGGCAGAGGCAGGTGGAGGCCACCTCGATGGGCCCGAGGCGCATGGAGAGTGCTGGACGCTGCCCACGACGGCCCTGCCCTGACCGCAGCCCCCAGCGTCCTGCTTCCCCGTCCTCAGCCTCCGCGCCAGCCTTGGTCCCTGCTACGAATGAAACCCCTCCCAGGCCCTCGCTCGTGGCTGGAGCCTCCGGAAGTCCTCACAGAGGACAGAGCCGTGGCCGGGCGGGGCTCCGTGGTGAGCAGGGCACTGTGGCACGCGGGGCAGCGGGCTCCAGGCTCAGCACCACGTGGAGCAAAGGGAGTGAAAAGCCCATCGACACCCAAAACAGGGCACAATGTAAAACTTGCATTCCGATCGTCCTTCGCTTTCGCGGTGCTGGGCTGAGCCCACTTTCGTTTTGGAGGGACTGAACCCTGTCGCTTACCCACCGAGCGACATCCCAGTCCTTTTCATTTTTAAACTTGAGGCAGGGTCTGGCTGAGTGGCTGAGGCTGGCTCTGCACTTGCGATCCTCCTGCCTCAGCCTCCGGGGCTGCTGGGATTGCAGGTGTGCGCCACCGCGCCTGGCACGCAGCCTGCTTTCTGAACCATGAAGTGCTGCTGGGGCACATGGGGTGACTGTGGCCACCACCCTCTGGACTCCTGGTCTTCCCAAACTGCAGCTCCGCCCTGTGAAACCAGCTCGCTGTCCCCAGCCCTGCTGCCCCATGCTGCTGTCCCCAAGGACTTGCTGCTCTTGGGCCTCCTGAGAGTAGACTCATGCTGGACTTGTCCTCCAGTGGCCACTTGTCTCATGGGCGCACTGCTGGGGCTGGTCCAGGCTGCACTGGGCCTGTTCCTCCCTCTTCAGGGATGCATAGTGCTCCCTGTGTGGCTGGGTCACACTGTGATCCACACATCTCTGGATGTGCTCCTGGGTTGGAGCCCCGGCTCTCAGGAACGGGGTCGTGGGACCCCACCTCGTGCAGCACACCCTGCCCTCCTGAGTGGCACTTCAGGACCCTCCCACGGGCTCCCATTTCTGGCCCTGCAGGATCTGGGCCTCTGTCCCTCCAGCTGCTGGGCTCCCTGGCTCCTCCCCGATGGCCCATCTGTGGATCCCTGAGAGGCGCATGGGACAGGCCCAGTGGGCCAGTCACTGGCCCTGAGCCTCCCCTCCCTCCCCGTCCACACCCCTGGACCAGTGGCGGACAGCGCTCTCAACCCAGAAGCCGGGAACGTGGGCGTCATTAGCTGAACGTGTCTATCTCAGAAGCGCTCGTTCTGAACAACAGTGAGAAAAGGAAGTAAATCTCGACTTCATTGAAGCCATCGAGTCACGTCTGTGTAGTTTCAAGTCCCCACTCCAGCTGTGTTTCAGAGGAAACGATCGAGTGTCAATTCATAGGACATATTGGAAAATAAGCTCCGAATGCCGATCCTGGGAGCCCTGGGTGGTGGCTGGGAAAGGCTGGCACACGGCTGAGGCCACCAGTGTCCTGCCTTGGGACCTGGGCTGCAGGCCAGTGGGCAAGGTGAGAGCTCACCCTGAGCGCCAGCAGGAGTGCCCGGGCCGGCGTGTCCCGAGCACCGGGCCCCAGTGCCAGCTGGAGATTAGGTGGGGTGCCTGCACTCGCTTCTCAAGGACAATGTTCTCTTTGGGGACCAGGGATTGTGCTCTGCCCTGAGCTGCATCCCTTTGTTTCTTTGCGTTTATGAGGTGCTGAGGTGCTGAGGGCCGAACCCCATGCCTCACGTGCTAGGCGAGCACTCTGCCACTGAGCCACAGCCGCGGTCCTTTTTATTTTTTATCTTGAGACAAGTCTCACTAAGTTGCAGAGGCTGGCCTTGAACTTGCCATCCTCCTGCCTCAGCCTCCCGAGGTGCTGGGCACGGTAGGTGTGTGCCACCAGGCCACTTCCTGTCTCTCCAGGCCACTTCCTGGACATACACGTGGTACAAAGCATGGCCTGCTGAGTGTGGCCAGAGGCAGTGCACAGTGGCTTCCCAGGGGACCAGGTGTCCTGCTCTCCTGGGAACTGGGGACACACCGGGAGAGCAGAGCTGTTCTTAGAAGCCGTGGGGCTCAGGGTCCTGTGGTCCAAAGGGATTCCCGCCATTGCGAGTCCGTCCCTGCTCCTGCACCGCTTTGGACCTGGGGACCTGCGGGAATGTCCCCTGGCAAGGGCGTGCCGGGCTTCACCTCTGCCGTGGCCCAGCACCCAGCACGGCCCGTCCAAGGCTGGTCTGAAATCCAGATGAGCGAGGACCCTCTGGAGGCCGCCTCCGTCCTCCGCCTCCGCGCTGCCCCTGCTGCACGGGCCTGAACTTGTAATTAAAGCAACTTCTCACGTCTCGACAGGAGCTCTGCTTGCCAGGGACGGTGCAGCTGTCCTGTCCAGGGGACCGTGCACAGCCCCAGCAGAGGGCGAGGCCGTGTGGACTCGCTGTCCACACAGGGCAGGAAGAGGCCCGATACGCTGCCGCCGAGAGAGGCCGTGCTGTGGAGTGTGGGGAGCTGGGGCTCCTGGGCTGGCGCCTGGGCACCTGTGTGGTCACAGCAGTTTCCTCTGGGGTCCACCTGTCCCCAGTGGCCACTCCTACCAGGGACCATGCCATGCCACTGGAAGCCACTCTCCAGGACCCGAATGGAGTGGAAAGGAGAAGGGCCTAGGACCTGAAGGCCGCGGCCTGCGTGCCCGGGTGTAGACAGCTGCATCCACGCCTCCAAGCAGGGTCCACACACCGCCATTCGTCTGAAGCTGCGTCCCCGGGTCCCAGGACACCCTGCAGGGACCCCGGGACCCCAGCACACTGAGTTCATCCCGCGGGCTCGACTCCACTGACGCCAGACACAGGCAGGATCTGACAGAATCCCAGGACTCCACGCTGCCTGCGCCCTCTATCCCGCCAACAGGAAGGCCAGCAGTGCGCGAGCACCAGGGTCCTGCTGCCACCGCTCCCGAGCAGTCTTCCCAGCAGACTCCCGAGACCTGTCCACACCCGGGCCCCACGTGGAGGAGGAGGTGGCACAGGGGCCGAGTGGTCAGGAGGCGCAGAGCACATCAGGCCAGGGAGTGGCCACTCAGGGCAAGCGAGTGCCACCACCTGGGCCGAGGCACGGCCACCAGGGCAGAGCGCAAGGGCACTTCTCTATACAGCGCCTGCCGCGCCATCTTGTCCACTAGAGGAGACCCTCGCCCTCCTGACAGCGAGATAAAGGGCCGGGGCCGAGGCAGGAATTCATTGTGGGCACCTCAGGCCTGCCTGGCACTTGGCGGTCCTGGTGGCAGAGACGGCGTCTGTGAGGATGTCGCTCCCCGAGTGGCCGTGCTGGGAGGCACTCGGCACCCGGCACAGCAGGGCCCCCGCTGCCGTGGGAGGGAAACAGCCTCCGTGAGCAGGCACAGCTTGGGGACCAGGATGCCACCTGCAGTGCGCCCCAGGAGCACACGGTGGAGGGCGGCCAGCGAGGGACGGCAGGTGTGCACTGCACCACCCGGCCACACCGAGGGCTTCAGAGCGCCCAGCACAGGTGCCTCGGGCAGGGCGGCGCCCTGAGGGCCGTGCCACGGGCACCACCACCACCCAGGGCTTTCCAGCCTGTCACCTGGGGACACGCGGCCACCCCAGAGGCTGGCTGCACCCGGGGCGGGGGGCCCCAGGTCAGAGGCGGCCCTGCGGAGGGCAGCGGGCAGGACAGGCGCGCCCACCACCCGCCCGCACACAGCGGACCCAGCGGGAGGCGGGAGTGCAGAGGGACCGGGCCAAGGAGGAGGCAGGCGCGGCGCCAGCTGGAAAAGGGTGCTTCCCGCTTTATTTGATAATACATTTTCACAGAAACATGATATTATTTACAAATATACAAGAGACTGCTGGTCAAAAATCTTAAACTGAAAATGTCATCAAAAGTTAATTTACAAAAGCCACCGACTGTCCCAGGGTCCCGGGAGGTGCCTGGAGGGCTGGCCCGGCCCGCCCGCAGCAAGCTCCCCGCTCCGCTCTGCGCAGACGTGGGCGCGCACGCCAGGGCTCGGGCCGCGGCCTCAGGAGGCGCTGGTCTGCAGATTTTTGGAAGCTGCGAGCATCGCTCTTACTTTGGCCATGAGATCCTGCGCAGGGTGAGAGAGAGGGCAGCTGACCATCCCAAGGCCAGTATATGGGACCCGTGTGGGGGCCGGGGCGGCCTGGGAGGGTGGGGTGATGCGGACACGGCCAGGCTGCACGGGGCCCACAGCCCCCTTCTGCCACGACTGCGTGGGGGTCCACATGCACCACCTGGGGACCCACCCGGGGGATCTGGACGCAGCCCGGCCAGTCACGGGTGAAACGGGCAGCAGTGGCGGTCAGCGGGCGGGAAGACGAGGCCCCTGACAGACAGGAGGACAGGGCGCGCCCAGTTACCTGAGTTATTTTGCTCTGCACAGAAGAAACGATTGCCGAAGAGATCTGACCGTCCTTTTCCTGAGAAACGCCCCTAAGGCAAAGAGAGGGACGGGAGGCTTGAACCCGCTGAGCCCGCAGGCCAGGGCCCTACGGGGCGCTCCCCAGGCCACGCCACGTCCCTGTGAGCACCAGAGCACGCGTGCGTGTTTATCAGGACTGGCGAAAGGACACTCGGAATCCACTCGGGCTGCGAGGAGCAGGAAGCCAGCGCCAGCCGGGCCGGCCTCCTCGGGAGCTCTGGGGACTCTGGGCAGCCGCCCGGCTCAGGCCTCCTGCACGCGGCCGGCCCCACCCCAGGCTCTGCCGTCCCACGCGGGCCGTGGTCTGCTCCGCGGGGACAGCGCCTTCGCTGCCCACCCTGGGTGCACGCCCTGCCCAGCCGGCTGGCGCAGTGGGGCACGTGTCCCGAGTGTCGCCTCCCAGACACCAGCAGCTGCCTGACGTGGTCTGCTGTCACCTGAGGGTCACCAAGTCCAGGACGGGGACACTGGGTCTCGTCAAGGTTTCATGTCCTGACAACCAGTTTGGACTGCCACCTGCTGGGAAGTGGTCACCCCCGACCTTTGACTTGGTGACGTGGTGACAGCTCTGGGTTCCCTGGATGTCGCAGACCCCCCAGGACCTTGTGTGCACCCCAGCGGGGACCCAGGTCCCAGTGTGGACTGCTCCCGAAGGCAGGGGAAGGACTGGCCAGTGGCCCCGGGGCCAGCGTCTCCCTGGTCGGTGGTGGGGCTGTCACACTGAGGAGCTCCTCCCCTGCCCGGGGTCAACTCCAGCCCAGCGCCTTGGAGACTCCCTGGCGACTCCTGGGCCCTGGGAGGGAGCTGCCCCTGCTGGCCCTCAGTAGGGGTCGCGGGGACCCCTCTGCCCACAGGAGCAAGGACAGGGCTCAGCAGAGGGTGAGGGCCTGGCCCGCCGGCCACCCACCCTGTCCCACGAGAAGTGCCCGCGGCAGGTCACCTGGAGCGCTCCTGGCTGGAGCCCCGGCTCTCCACAGGAGAGATGCTGGCCGAGTGGGCCGAGGGGGCCGCAGGCCGCAGTGCTGCCTGCTTACTCGGGGACGCCGACTGCGACCGCGCCTTGGCCTTGGTCCGCGACTGTGACCGCCTCTTCTTCTTCTTCTCGTGGGGGCTTCTGGAAGGAAAGTGCTCTGGTGAGACCCTCGCCTGCACTCAGGGGCGCTGCCCCTGCAGCCAGGCAGGGAGGCGTGGAGGCCGCTTGGCCTCTCCAGTTGGCGCTGCGTTCTCACTCCCCCACTCAGTGAGAATTCCCAGAGGCACACGGAGAGCCACCAACGCCAAGGCCGCAGTCACGGCAGAGGTGTTTCTCTTGGATGGCAGTTTGGGCATGGCTCTGGAGAGAGGCCCTGGATACACCCAGTGCCCAGCAGGCCTCTGAGCACTGCCCCTGCGTCCCACAGAAGGTGAGCCTCCAAACCCGACCCCCACATCAGCGGCCAGGCTTCCCAGACGCCGCCCGCACCTCCTCCCACACCCGTGTCCTGTGACCCTTTCTGTGACCTGAGAGACACTGCCAAGGACAGGAGCTTGCGAGTGTGGACAGCGCCCCAGTCCTCCCTGGTCCTCCCTCCCAGCCGCCCCGCCACCCTTCACGCTCAGGCTGCCCCGGTTGCCCGGAGGGTCTGGGAGTGGCAGCACCTCCCTGCTGGGCCTCCTGGGGCCACCAGCCCAGAGGTGCCGCAGCACAGCAGAATGCGGGGGCCAGCGTGCGGCGGCGTGGCTAGCCTGGCTGCCCGGGCCCGTGAGCGCCTGTGGCTCTGTCACCACCGGAGCCAACCACAGGGCCCAGAGTCCTCCAGCAGGGAGGTGGCGCGCCACAAAGGCCGCTGCACCAGGCAGGGCGCCCGCTGCGCTCCCAGCGACTCGGGAGGCTGACGAGGGCGGCAAGCTGCAGGCCGGCCTCAGCAACCTGGCCTGACCCCGACCCCGACCCCTCTGAGAAGGAAAGGTAAGAAGGCTCGGGCTAGAGCCCCGGGGTTCAGGCCCTAGCGCCCCAGAGAAGGAAAGCGTGCTGTGCGGTGGCCGGTGACGATGGTCAGAGTGACTCAAGCCCCCATCAGGCTCACGTATGGGGTGCACCATGAATGGACAGCGGCTTCTGGCCTGGGTCAGGCTCAGTGGCAGAGACTGCCCAGCATGCACCAGAAGGAGCGGGGCTGGGAACCCGGGAGGCCCGGTTCAGCTCTGCACTCCCACCTCCAGGCTCCAAGCTCAAGGAGGAAAGCTGGCCGTCCACTTCAGACACCACCGGGTGCTACGCCTGTGGGCAGGGCCTCCATGCCGCAGACCCCACTGCTATAGGGAGCCACCCTTGCCCCTCCCCACCCGCCACGGCACGAAGCCCATGAGCAGGGACTCAGGCCTCCTGCAGGTCACCTGGGCAGCGCTGCAGGCTCGCAGGCTCACACGCTCCTTCGCCCCTCCTGCGAGAGCCGCGCGGGCCATCTGCAAGCTGCTGGTTGGTCTCCTGTTCACTGCAGGGCCAGCACCTGAGAACGGGCAGCGAGGCAGGTGCATGCGGTGCCTGGAAGCAGCGGTGAGCACACCCTGGCAGAGCGGCCAGGCCAGTCTGCTGGCTGAGGTCGAGCACCTTCCCCTGTGCTCAGGGGCTACTTAACACGCGGTCCCGTGCCAGCAAGGCCTCTGCTCTCCTCCCAGTCTGGGGCCTGCCTCTCTCTCCTCCCTGCCCCCCTCAGATCTGTGTAATGGCTAATCTGAATGGTCAGCTTGATTGGACTAAGAGATGCAATGATGAAGAGGCCTCTGGGTGTGTCTGTGAGGGCGTGTGTAGGAATGACTGGCATGTGGGAGAGGAACTGGAGGGGAGCCCCTCCCTAAGTGTGGGCAGCACTGCCCAATAGAATGGAATAAAAGCTGGAAGAACAAGGAAGAGATGCAGATGCGAGCTCGGCTCTTCTCGAACGGGTTCTTGATGGCTGCTTCGATTGTCTGAGGATATCGGACACTTGGTCCTTCACTCTTCCAAAGTGGACTCTGCCGGTGACTCTCCAGGGAGTTTCCAGAAGCCTTGGTCTCAGACTAGGGTAGCACTGCTGATCCTTCTTGTTCTGGGGCTTCCGCGTCTTGGACTGGCAGCTGCTGGTTCCTCCAGCTCCCCAGCGGCAGGCGCCATTGTGGACCCTCCAGATTCTGGTTGTGTAATCTAATAAATTCCCTTTTATAATCGTGCTTTCTGTTGATGCTGTTCCTCTAGCGAACCCTGACTAATACGGTAATTGGTACCAGGAGTGGCTCTGGAGAAACAGAATTGTAAGGAGAATTTACTTAGTTGGTCTTTGAGGTTTTGGAGACGGCGGTCTGAACTGGTTAATGACCTAACGCTGCTGAGGTCTCTCCTACTGGTGCGGTGGAGAGCGCTGGTAATCCTTGGGGCGAACTGTTTACAGAGATTCGTAAAGTAAATGCACTTGATGTTCCCGATTTGCCACTTCTAAAAAGCAGGGCGTTTAGTGACTCTATGCACGATACCTTTGAACAGTTCTGGAAAACTAAGAAACATGATGATGCTGGTTGCTTGCTTCTGGCTTCACTGGCAGAGTGACAAAGGGGGACGATGAGCTCAGGAATTCAGCTCTCAGCTGCAGACGCGCACAGCTGATGGGAGAGCTGCCCAGGGTGCTCTGAAGGAGACCCCTCTCTTGTAGTCACAGGGCTGAGGTTGCTGAAAACCAAACACAAGCCCTCACCCTGCACTTGGCTGAATTAAGAGGAAAGTTTAACGCTCAGCCTCGGAAGGTGTCTCGGTCAGAGAGAGCACTGCTTGGAAAGCTGGGATGGCGACGTATGGGAGGAACCTGAACTCCCGTATTTTGATGAGTCTGTTTTGCCAGAAGTTGAGTCCCCACCCTTAGCCCCGACTGAGGCATCCCTACCCCACCCTCTGTGGCACTGGCTTCTCCGCCC
The DNA here is from genome assembly GCA_020662805.1 of Glaucomys volans. Lineage (NCBI taxonomy): Eukaryota > Metazoa > Chordata > Mammalia > Rodentia > Sciuridae > Glaucomys > Glaucomys volans. Next base: position 80,274 of record JAJEJO010002826.1, on the reverse strand, counting down.
TCCGTGGAGGGAGCCAAAGCCATGCTTTGCTTATGGAAACAGTGAATCCTGGGACTCAGCTACCCGGCAGAAAGGTGCTGACGCTCCCCAGGACCCACCCTCACCACCCACCTTTCCCTCGAGGCCTCCAACTAGATCCAAATCCAAGCAGGTCCCTAGAGGTGAGGGAGAGCGTGACCCAGGAGGAGCGCTACACCTACACTCGGAATGAGCTTCTAACTCTCAGAAGCAGAGGTCTGGGGATCACGTGTGGGAATGGGTTTAAGGGTGTGGGATAATGGTAGAAGGAACACAGACGTACATCAGGCGGAATTTATTGACACTGGGCCAATAAGCGGAGATTCTAGATCTAATGTAATGGCTCATGGTGTTAAAAAAGGTGCTCAGAGTTTGTCTGGCTGGTGGCTGAAGGATGGGTCCAAAGACCGCCTACCATGAACGAGCTGGAAATGCCTGACATCCCTTGGATTACTGCTGCTGAGGGAATTCAGAGGCTCAGAGAGACGGGGATGCTGGAGTGGATCTGCCACGTAGGACCTTCTCCTCCACACTCACGGGGTGCAGGAGATGCGCACGCACCACAACCATAAGCAGATTTGTGCGGGGAGCACCAGCATCCGTGAACTGTCGCTGCTCTCCTCGTATGCCGGACCTCACTGTGGGAGCTGCGTTAACCAACTGGGAGGCTTAAATGCAATGGGAAAGGTCGGATCTCGGGGAGGAAGGCGCCAAGGGGCAGCCCTCAATGGCCAAAGACAGGGTGGTCGTAGTCACCGTAATGGAGAGCACAGGGGAGGAAATGGACAGTGTTCTGACTCGTATAGATCTCTGGCGTTGGCTAATTAATCATGGTGTTTCTAGAAGCCAAACAGATGGGAAACCCACCAAATTCTTACTTGACTTATATAAGCAGAATTCCAGGGCAAATGTACAAAAGTCTGCCCTAGATCGTGAGAGCAGAGAATCACGACCCCGCAACCACTTCCCGAATTTGAGTCCATTTACCAATCCAGAATCCCTTGAATGAAGGGGAGGCCAAGTCCCCTTGAGGAAGGACCCTGGTATAGTACAAAAAATCTTTATCGATCTTCTCCCATCCTTCCCAAAAGGACCTAGGCCTCTTACCAGGGTAACTGTGCACTGGGGAAAAGGCAATGATCAGGCTTTTGGGGACTACCAGACACAGGCTCTCAACTGACACTGACTCTGGGAGACCTGGAGCAGTAGGGGCTCATGGAGGTCAGGTGATCCATGGAGTTCTGGCCAAGGTCCGACTTAGTGGGTCCAGTGGGACCCAACCTCATCCTGGGGTGATTCCCCAGCCCAGGACTGTATAATCGGGACAGATACACTGAGCACTTGGCAAAGTCCCACACTGGTTCCTTAACCTGTGGAGCGAGGGCTGCGATGGTGGTCAAGGCCAAGTGGAAGCCTCTGGAGTTGCCTATACCTGGAAAAAGTGAATCAAAGCACATTCCTGGAGGGGTGCAGGGGTCAGGGCCACCATCAAGGACCTGAAGGGTGCAGGGGTGGTGATTCCCACAGCACCGCCACTTAACTCTCCTGTGTGGCCTGTGCCGAGGACGGATGGGTCCTGGAGAACGACAGCTGATCATCCTGAGCTTGATCAGGTGGCGGCTCCAACCACAGCTGCTGACCAGAGGTGGTCCCTCTGCTCCCACAGATTCACACACCTCCTGCACCTAACACGCGGCTGTCCATCTGGCAAATGCTTTTCTCGCCCTCCGGGAGTAATTTGCTTCCGGCCGGCGAGGCCAGCAGCACACCTTCACTGTCCACTCTCAGGGGCACATCGCCTCTCCAGCACTGTGTCACAGCTGAGTTCAGAGATCTTGATCGCCTTTCTCTTCCACAAGGAATCAACTGGTCCACTGCACTGATGATTCCATGTCGACTGCACCAACTGAGCAGGAGGTAGCAACCATTCTGAACTCGCTAGTGGGGCATTTGCGTATCAGAGAAGGGGAAACAGATTCCATAGAAATTCAGGGCCTTTCAACTTCAGCCGTTTCTAGGAGTCAGGCCTAGAAACTTTGTGGCCTGCCGAGACCTTCCCTCTAAGGTGAAGGTAGTTGTTGCCTCTCGCCCTCCTACAAATAAGAAAGGAGCACAAGGCCTGGTGGGCCTACTTGGATTTTGGAGGCAGCATGGTCCTCACTTGGTGTGTAACTTCGTTACTTTTCTAGTTACCGAGTGACTAGAAAAGCTTCTTGTTTCGAGTGGGGTCCAGAACAGGAGAGCTTAGTGGGAACTGATGCCTGACCATGGGCCACCAGGTTACTGTGTGACCTGAGCCGCCCACATGAACTGGGTGTTACTGACCCACCAAGCCATACAGATGGACGTGTGCAACAGCACTCCCTCATCAAGTGGAAGTGGTACCTGTGATCGGGCAGGGGCAGGACCTGAAGGTACAAGTAGGCTGCGTGAGGAGGTGGCCCAAAGGCCCATGGTTCCTACCGCAGCTGCAGGGCCTTCTGTCCCTCAGCACGAACCTGTGGCCTCATGGGGTGTTCTTATGACTAACTAACAGAGGAAGAGGAGACTAGGGCCTGGTTCACGGCTGGTTCTGCACCTGGAAGTGGACAGCTGCAGCACTGCTGCCCCTTTCTGGAATGACCCTGAGGACAGTGGTGGAGGGAAATCTCCACAATGGGCAGAACTTCGGGCAGTGCATCTGGTTGTGCATTTTGCCTGGAAGGAAAAATGGCCAGATGTGCAAATGTACACTGACCCATGGGCTGTGGACAATGGTCAGGTTAGCTGGTTAGGGAACTGGGAAGACCATCATTGGAAAATTGGTGACAAGGACATTTGGGGATGAGGTATTGTGGACAGACCTCTATGAATGGGCAAAGGATGTGACGATATTTCCATCTCATGTAAATGCCCACCAAAAGGTGACCTCAGCAGAGGAGGACTTAATGATCAGGCAGGTAGGATGACCCGATCTGGGGACAGCAGTCAGCCTTTTTCCCCGGCCACCTGTCATTGCCCAGTGGGCTCGTGAACAAAGTGGTCATGGTGGCAGGGATGGTGGCTATGCATGGGCTCAGCAGCATGGACTTCCACTCCCCAAGGCTGACTGGCTACAGCCACTGCTGAGTGCCCAATCTGCCAGCAGCAGGGACTGACACCAAGCCCCCAATATGGCACCACTCCCAGGGAGACCAGCCGGCAACCTGGGGGCAGGCTGATTATACTGGACCGCTTCCCTCATAGAAAGCAGTGTTTGTCCTTACTGGAATAGACACTTATTCTGGGTATGGATTTGCCTTCCCTGCATGTAGCACTTCAGCCAAATGACCTTCTGTGGACTTAACAGAACGCCTTATCCTTCCTCATGATATTCCACACAGCATTGCGGCAGGCCAAGGAACTCCCTTCACAGCCAAAGTGAGGCAATGGGCTCATGACCATGGGATTCACTGGTCTTACCACGTCCCCCACCATCCTGAAGCAGCTGGCTTGACAGAACAATGGAATGGACTCTTGAAGATGCAGTTACAGCACCAGCTAGGTGGCAATACCTTGCAGGACTGGGGCAAGGTTCTTCAGAGGACTGTCCGTAGGCTGCATCAGCATCCGCTATATGATTCTCTCTCTCCTACTGCTAGAACTCATGGGTCCAGGAATCAAGAGGTGGAGACAGGAATGGTACCACTCACCATTACCCCTAGTGCCCACTAGGAAGGTTTTTGCTTCCTGTTCCTGCAACCTTATGCTCTGCAGGTCTAAAAGTCTTAGTTCTCGGAGGAGGAATGCTTCGGCCGGGAGATACAATGATTTCATTAAACTGGAAGTTAAGACTTCCCCCTGGCCACTTCGTGCTCCTCATGCCTCTGAGTCAACAGGCTACGAAGGGAGTTAAGGTGCTGGTGGGGTGACTGACCCAGATTACCAAGGGGACGTTGGACTGTTACTCCACAATGGAGGTAAGGAGGCGTACTCCTGGAGTGCAGGAGGCCCTTGGGGCGTCTCTTGGTATTACCCTGTCAGGAATGAAGGTGTGGGTCACACCTCTGGGTAAAGAGCCAAGACCTGCTGAGGTGCCTGCTGAAGGTAGAGGGAAAACAGAATGGGTAGTAGAAGGTAGTCATAAATACCAACTACGGCCACGTGACCAGTTACAGACACAAGGATTGTAATTGCCCTGGATATTTTTTCCCTACTCCGTTAAGAACATGTTCATGCACACTTACACATGCGTTGAGAGGAAGTTTGTTACTGTCCTGTTATTCACCATGTAATACAGCACTCATTGACTTAACGTCAATAATGTTTCCGTTTTTCTATTCTGGGGAGAGAACTAGTATGTTTTTGGTTGTACAAAGGATAGCTAGATGGAATTATGAACTGTTATGGTGTTGATTTGGACAATAAGTATGATGTAAAGAGTCACGTTTGCATATCAAGTTGACGAGGGGGAGGACTTGTAATGGCTAATTTGAATGGTGAACTTGATTGGATTAAGAGAAGCTGATGATCAAGAGGCCTCTGGGTGTGTCAAGGAGGGTTGTCTAGGAGGGATTGGCATGTGAGATAGCAAACTGAGAGGATCCCCTCCCTACGTGTGGGCAGCACCGCCCAAGAGGGTGATGGCTTGGATGAAATCAAAGTGGAGAGAACAAGGAAGCAGACACAGATGCGAGCTCAGCTCTTCTTGAACGGGTTCTTGATGGCTGCTTGGATTGTCTGAGGATATGAGACTCTCGCTCCTTCACTCTTCCAAAGTGGACTCTGCCAGTGACTCTCCAGGGAGTTTCCAGAAGCCCTGGTCTGGTACTAGGGTAGCAGTGTTGATCCCTCTTGTTCTGGGGCTTCTGCCTCTTGGACCGGCAGCTGCTGGTTCCTCCAGCTCTCCAGCTGCAGACGCCATTGTGGACCCTCCAGCTCTGGTCATGTGAGCCGATCATGAATCCCCTTGTCACAGCACACTCCCTGTGGACTCTGCTCCTCTAGAGAACCTGACTCAACACTGTGGTGCTGGGGATTGAATCCAGTTCTGCCTGAGCTGCATCCCCAGCCCGTTCTCAACATTTGAGGCAGGGTCTTGCCTGGAACTTGCGTCCTCCAGCCTCGGCTGGAATTGCAGGGGAGAACAGACATCTGCTAGGGCTGCAGGTGCTCTGGGAAGCATCCCCTCCTTTGTTGGGGTGCTGAGGATGGAACCTAGGCCGCATGCTCGCCACACCAGCTCTGCCCGAGCCAGCCAGGGCCTAGCCGGGAGCACCCACGCTACTGAGAAAGCAGGCTGGCACTTGAGGAGACCCCGCATGTCTGAAGCGGTGGTGGTGGTGGCCTCACGAGGAGGGGGAGGCTGTCCCCTCCTTTCCCCAGTGTCCAGGGCTCACTGGGGAGGCCCTGGCTGGAGCCTGGTGGAGCTGGCAGATGTGATGCTTCCAGGCGACCTGCTTGCTGGTGTCAGTTCGGTGGTCGCTTCCCCTTCGAGGAACGTACCTGTTTTATCTAACCTGCTGATTAACTGGTGAGTATTTCCTTGTCCCTGTGGGGTCTCTCACTCCTGACCCTTCTAAGGACCTGTCCGTCTCTGGCCATGCTCCCAGAGCCCTCTCCTGGTCTGGCATTCTCCTGTTTGGTGGCGTTCTCTGCCGTCCATCTCTGGTCTTCCTGGCAGCACTTCCTGGTTTCTATTTGAGTTCCTTTGTCCTCCTTTTCCAGCATGGTGAGCTGGACTGGATCACGGCTTCCACACTTTTGATTCTTTTGTGACATGGACGTTAAGATCACTGACTAGATCCCTCTGAGCACAGCTGCACCCCACAGAGCCTAATGTCATATTTTCATAATTGACACCAAACGACTGAACCAAGTGTGGTGGCGCACGCCTGTAACCCCCAAGATTCAGGAGGCTGAGGCAGGGGATCCGATCCTGAAGCCAGCCTGGGTGACTCAGGGAGACTGTCTCAGAATTAAAAGGGCTGGGGTCCTTCTGGGTCCAACCCCAGCACTGGAGAAGGGAACTAACGCACTCCTGGTGTGAATCCTTCTTTGACGGGAAGTGACTGAAAGTATGCTGCTGGACTTCCGAGAACCTGGGGCTTTCCAGGTCTTTAAGGGCTCGTGGTGTGACGTGTGGGGAGAGAACGTGCCGGCACCACCTGGACCTGCGGAGACCCACTGGTGGCACAGGTGCCATCATCTTGGTCTCTCCATGACGGGGTGGCTGTGCTGTGTGCTCAGAGGGCTGTGGCTCCCTGGCTACTTCTTGGTTGTTGCTCTGGGGACAACGTGACCTTCCAGTATCAAGTTGCCCTGAATGAGGAGCACTTCCTGAGCCGAGGCCGTCAGCACAGGGCCACACTGCGAACCCAGGGCAGACACCATCACTGTGACGCGCGCTGCTGTGTGAGCGGCTGCACGTCTCCTGAAGCACCCGTGAGAAAGGCGCGCCCGCAGTGCACTCGGAGCACTGTTTGGGGTGCTGCTTCACGCCTACAAAGCACCCCACAGGCCAGATGTCGATTCCACCCCCCACTAAAGGACCTTTCTCCTTAGGGAAATGGCGCACGCAGGGCAGAGGAAAGCCCTGGAGTGGCTCAGGCCAAAAGCAAGAAAGCCTGGAGGGCAGAGGGGTGTGTCCCAAGAACGCAGGAACGGCCAGGCCTGAAACAACACAGCAGCAAGCAGCACAATGAAGGACAGCAGCTCAGCCAGGGAGGCAACCAAGGGTCTACAGCGAGGCCACACGGAAGAGGAGGAGGGCCGAGCAGCGGGGGAACCTCTCTAGTCACCATCAAGGGTGCCAAGACCAAGGGTGCCGAGCGGAACCACAGTACACCTTGAAGAGCGATGGCTGGTGCAGAGGGCAGGTAGAGCGACCTCAGTGGAGTGATCAGACTCGGCATCAGTGACAACGGGCAGACCCATGTGTGACCCAGGGGAGTCTGCACAGCTTCACCCATGCACGGCTGCACTGAGACGCTCACCAGCACCCTGCCAGAGACAGCACGGGGACCCAGACCCGGAGCCCACCCAAGGCTGCCTCGATGGCTGGCTGGGTGGCTGGCTGGCTGATGTGCCTTCAAACACATCAAAGCCACAAAACACCCGGGGTGGGGAGCACCGTGGCACGTGAGGACCCTGAGGGAAGGAACTGCTAACTGCCTGCACAGGGTCCTCCCAAGCAGTTTAAACCCCCCCCAGGCTAGCAATGTTCACAAGTCAGAGCACGAGGCAGGCAGGGCCTTCACATCTGGGCGGCAGCACTTCCCCTGGTGCGGTGGGCGATGGGCTCTGGTGGAGACTGGTGACTAGCTGCAGACCAAGGATGGGGGCTTGCAGGGAAGCCCAGGTTAAAGGAACGAGGCTGCTAACAGCCGACTGCAACGCTCACCGAGGTGGCGAGGGAGAGCTCACCCCAGCTGCAGGGCACGCCTTGGCCCTGCTGGGCTGAACGCCAGCTCTCAGCAACGCAGAGGAACCCAGACGGTCCGAACCCCTCCCTGTGACCTGCAGAGCTCCTGGGACCAAGCTGGAAGGCCTCGACCCCCGCCCCTGAGCACTGCGGTTCTCCTCTCAATGCAAAGGTCGGCCAAGCTGAGGCTAAGCAAGAACTCTTCTGTTAGGAGAGCTTCTGCTGTGAGGAGCTCGCGTAGACCAGGCACCTTGCACCCTGAAGGCAGGGATGAATTTCAAAGGCTACCGCAGCACCAGGGTGCCCTCAAGACGACAGGCAGGGACGCAGTCCAGAGTGCGGGCAGAGGGCACCAACTCCGCCAGCCCACTGCCCATGCTTCACTTTAGGAAAGGATCAGGCCTCACCAATCAGGGGACTCTCCACACACACCATGGAGGCTGCTCGGCGGTGGCCCTGCATGGCAGTGTGGGTTGTGCCTGGGCCCAGACGTGCCCTGGCTCCTGTCTGTCCAGAGACAATGCAGAGCAGGGTAGTGGCACCAGCCTGAACCCTGGAGGCGGGGGGTGGGCTGTCAGAGCTTGAATGCCCCCCAGAAGCCCTAAAGGCTGCTCCCAGGGTGGATGGTCCTTGGGCCGCTGGGGATGACCCTGCTGGGGACGGGGGGACCTTCTGCTTTGGGGCATGAGGCTTGGTCTCCACTCTGCACCCGCACCGTGTGCTGCCTCCCACAGCCCAAGCAGCGGTGCCACGGGTCCTGGGCTGAGATCTCCGAAACTGAGGGAAGTAAACCTTTTCTTAAAAGTGAATTATCTTGGGCTTTAGGGCCAAGGCAGCCTGGGAGGGCAGATGGCCAGATGTGCTTCCCATTTGTTTTTATTTTTTGGTGTTGGGGTGAACCCTGGGCCTCCAATGTGCCAGGTGAGCACCCCACCACTCAGCCACACCCCAGTCCAAACACAGATACCGCCTGGCTCTTCACGCGCAGCCGAGTCAGCGCTCTTGAAGCACCAACAGGACTCTGTGCCCTTTTGGGAACCACTTCGACTCCGAGTGAGCCCTGAGGACATGAGGATGGGAAGTCTGCCCCCTCTTTTCCTCTGTCCCTGCTGATCCAGCAAGGCTGTTTTCGAGCCCTGTGGAGTGGCCCAGATGTTCCGCAGAGGGCAGTGCTGCTGGAGACCCTCCTGCCCAGGGAACCCAGCAGCCTACCTGGAGCGCGTCCGCTTCCTGCTGGCCCCAGGGCTGCTGCTCATCCGGTAGGCAGTGGGGACGCTCCTTTCTTCCCGCCGTCGCTCTGGGGAGTGAGCTCTCCTTCGAGGGGACCGGGAGCGTGACCTGGAGAGAAGGTGACGTGGCCTTCAGCTCTGCAGCCTGGGGCCCTGGTGTGCACCCCTTCCTGCCACCCGGCTCCAGCGTCCCCATTCCGAGGCATCAAACCCAGGCACCAGTCTCAGGAGGCTGCCCAAAGCACAGACACCGCCAAGCACGAGGCCATCCTGGGCAGCCGAGGATGTGTCCTCCTTTCTCCTGCCTAGGACTCCCGCTCACGGGAGGAAGGCACCGAGCGCCAGCACCCACACCTCCGGCACACTGAGCTCCCGGCCTGGTGGGAGCAGGAGGGACGTGGACAGGTCCGCTGGCCCTGAGCCCCACCTTCCCCGACCAGACCGCACTGTGCTCAAGAGTCTGGGCTGAACGATGGAGGTTTATGGGACTTCACGGAAGTGAAGCCGTCCATCAGTACTTACTGGCCCTCCCTGGTGTGGAAAGCAAGAGTCACTCTACCCACGCTCTGACATGGAAGGACCCTACAGACCCTCACCCACTCGGGACAGCCAAGACTACCATGATAGTTTTGGGACTTTTTAGTTCTTTGCTAATTCAGTGAGATTACTGTTTCAGAAAAAACCTGCAATAAACAGAAATCTGGGGGAGGGGGCGGGATTCACTTCTCCCCATTCTGTTTCCATGACAGCCCACTCCAAATGGGAGGAAGCGGAGCGCTGGACCCTGCATTTGAAAAAGTTTTTTTTTGAGTCATTTTACAGTAAAACCTCAAAAGCGACACAGCCTGTGTCCCACAGAGCAGCTCTGGTGGCACCTCCTCTGGGGCCATGGGAAGCACCTGGCCTGGAGGAGCCCGCTCCGCGGTCAGGAGCCTGCAGGGCCTCTCTGCCAGGCTGTGCTGGACCCACGGCAGGGAGCGGTGACTGCAGGCGGCCGTGAGCTCCCACAGCGACACCAAGGCCAGCCAGCCAGAGCCCTCGAGGTCTTCCAGGCGCCCACGAGAGCTCCAGAGCCACGCCGGCTGGAGGCGGGGCTGCCCGGCCCTCTCCCGCTGGGCCACTGCCCCGCTGGACTGGGAGCTACAGGACGGTGAGAGGCGCTGGCCTGAGGAGAGCCACAGCACCCGCAGATCACGTGACAAGTTCTACCCTGCACTCCAAGACCAGGAGCGACAACGAGCCTCAGCGCCTGCAAAGTCACACTCCAAGTACAAACCGCTCTGCAGCGGCTACCACACCAGACCTTTCAGGGAGAAGGGGCTGCTCCCAGCTGACGTCACATCACCGGGGAAGGGGCCACCCCAGAGCCGGGGCCTGACACATAGGGGTCTCCAGCTCTCACTGAGGAAGGACACCTCAGTGCTTCCCAGAGTCAAGCAGGCTCTTCGCAGTGACGCCAGGACGCAGTGCAGGGAAAGGCACTGTCCGTGGGTCCATGGGGCTGTGGTCCCAGGACCTCGAGGAAGGCAGGACTGCCTCAGTGTTTCCTCCCGTACAGTCTGGACGGTCTGCTCGCAAACACAGCATGGGAGACTTGCTTCAAGGATGACATTCCAGGAGCTTTATCTGGACGCGTGGCCATTTGTACATGCCTTTTTTCACACCTGACCCTGTTCATCTCACTGTCACAGGTCTCAGCAACAGGTGACTCGGCAGGGGGGTCTGCCAGCCCCACTCAACCACCAGGAGACTCCCACCTGGGGTTCCCGTGCTCACAATGCCTGGGTCTCTCCCGGCTGAGGTGCAGACACCTGGGCACCTGGTGTGCCTACAGTCCATCCTGACGTTAGATTGCCCATGCTGGCATGCTGGCCAGCACCACGTGGGGCACTTCTTTAAAAAACAGCATCAGGAGGTAGAATTATCTCTTATTGTTTTGCTGTGCAGTTTACCATGGGGAGCAAGGACAATGAAGATCACGTCTGATCCAACTTTGCCCGTCTATTTCGGAATGCTAAATCCAGTCATTTAAAAAAGTCTTTGGCCCCCTTAAGGTACGCAGGGAGCTAACTTCTGGAAAGAAACACATGGTCATCACGCAGATCCTTGAAGACCTGCCCAAACCCCAGGGCTGAGCCTCCTGGACGAACCCCAGGGAGCTCAGCAAGGTGCAAGGCTGGTGCGGGCTGCAGGGTGGCAAGACCTAACACTGCTCACACTGCCTGCTGTCCATGACAACAGCGACCTTCAGGGACACGTGGAGGAGACAGGCAGGACTGATGCCAGCCCCACCACACCAGTGCTGGCCGAGGCGCAGCACCACCTCATCAGAGCCAGCCAGCCTCTTGGAGTGAGGCGAGGGTTTTGTGAAACTCAAGATTTTTGCTATGGTAACTTGCCTCCGAAGCCATGTATGGTTGGGACATCTTGAGGGACGGGGCTTCAGCTAGATGAGCAGGCCACAGACTTGTTAGACAGAACGGGCTTCCTGGTCCCACCCCAAGCTCCTCACAGGACACCATGAGCTGCAGCTCTGGCTGTGGTCAGAACGCTGGCCACGGTGCCACTGCTTTCGTTTGCCACCGCAGCCTCCTCCCAACTCTTCAGAAACTTTGAGACAGGGTCTCACTAAGCTCCCCAGGCTGGCCTCAAACCTGCCATCCTCTGCCCCTCCGTGCCTGGGGTGGCAGTGTGCTCCCAGCTGGCAGTAGTTATTTAGAAACGACCAATTAGATGGTGTCAGCCCAAGAAACACGTCTGGCATGTCCCCACAGAGACACACGTCTGTAATGGGCCATTCTACTTGAAATGACAGCTAAAGAAAAGAATGGGGACAATATTGTTAGCACGTTCAGTATTCTGGCTAAAATTCAGTGGTTTTGTAACACCAGTGACTGGTGTGGAAGAGAACACGGCCCTCCCGTCTCAGTGACAACCGCGGCTTTTTTTCACAGAGCTGGAATTGGCCCCAGGGTGGTGCACACACTAGGCAAACTCCCACCCGCTGGATCCTGGGAGGATGAGTGCCGGCAGGGTCAGCCGGAGCCAGCAGACCTGTCCCGCTTAGGAGGACACGGCCTACCCCTCAGACATGCCGGCTGTCCTCAGAAGTAAGAGCTGAGGCGGGGGCTAGATGTGAGGCTAAGGTGGGCCTGGACTGCCAGACAGAGGATGGCAGCTCCCAAGAAGCACTCGGCCAGAGCCGGCCCTCGGCACGGAACTTGCTGGAAGGCTGTGTGTCACCATGTGATCGCTCTTACTTTGTGATAAAGCTGTCCTTTGCCTGGACTAACGCTGGCCGCCGACCATTAGAGAGAAATCACAATGGGAAAACCTTCACCTTGCCTGACTCTTCTCTAGGAGGCCAGCTGGAGATCGAGCAATATTTAGATTACTCTGCTAGCGCTCAGGCCACGAGTGCCCTGCCCAGGCACAGCCTGGGGCCAACACACCCCACCAAGCCAGGCAGGCAGGGGACGTGTGCCAGTCTTCACCCACACCACGTGTGGAGCCGGAACGAGCGCCTGCAGCGGGCGGGCGTGCAGGCCTTCACAGCTGGCCCTGAGCAGGGACCACAGGAACCGTTTTCGCCTGTCCGAGCCAGAGGCGAGGGGAACTGGAAGAATCTGCTGAACGCGCTGCGCTGGGGGCCTGGCCTGGCTCTACGGAATCTATTTTCAGGAACTTTTTCAAGGGATAAAAATTTTTAAAATTTTAGAATTCCTGGGAATTAAAAAAAAAAAAAAATCAAAAGCATGTTAGCAAGGCTGTTCATTATTTAAAAAGTAAGTTTTTTTGTGCTATTTTTGCTGTGTGTAATGACAGGAAGTCGTTGAACTTCTGAGTGGAGAGCCACGTATCACGTCTGCCTCTCAGGAAGGCACGTCCAGCTCAACAGGGACAGGCATGTGCGGGGACCGGCCGGGCAGGGACACAGCACCACAGGGCTTCCAGGACATGCACTGGCAACTGGGCACGTGTCTGAGCAGTAAGTATGCAGGGCATCTGTGTCCTTCCTATGCGGAGGGGTGACGGCGATTACAGAAGAAACACTAGGCAGCTGGAGAGTGAGAGCTGTGAGGGAGGGTGTGGCAGGAGCCTGGGGACCCTGGGGGACATGTCAGTGGCAGGGAGGGCCCAGGGATCGGGCACGCCTGAGCATCCTGCACGGAGGCTGCAGGCTGTGCCACGTTTAAAGAGCTTCACTAGGCAGCGAGCGAGCTCTGCGGTCCTGGGACGAGTCTGCGCCCAGGGTTCCTGGCTTAGGTGCTGACCGGGCTCCTGGAAGAAGGCTCTGGTTCAGCAGAGGGAGCAAGGACAGCAGGTGGGCACGTGAGAAGACGGGCTTGTGCTGCTGCCTCACCCACAGGGCTGAGCACAGAGTCCTCTGTTCTGGAACCTGTGTGCTCAGAAGAAACCAGCGGGGGATGTGCACTCACCCCAGCAGGAGACCCGCCACCTGTGAGCTTCACGCCTCAGCCCGGGGCAGGCCTGCTTTCCCCACCTGTTACAACTGAAATGAGCCTTTCTTCTCTTTTTCTTTTTGGCTTGGTAGTAGCTGACAATGTTTGGAAAGTTAATGAACCTTTTCTGGTGCTGGGGATTGAACCCAGAGCCTTGTGCATGCTGGGCAAGTGCACCGCTGTGGACCTATGCCTCGGTCGTTTAAATTTTACTGATTTATTTTAATCTTCATTTAAAATTTTGGTACTGGACTTGAACTCAGAGCCGTTAGCCACTGAGCCAAACCCCCCACCTTTTTATTTTTTTGAGACAGGGTCCTGCTAAGTTGCTGAGGCTGGAGTAGAACCTGCTGTCCTCCTGCCTCAGCCTCCTGAGCTGCTGGGATCCCAGAGGTGGCCAGCACACCTGGCTGAAGGACTCGTCTGCAGGGCACAGACACACACACATCTGCTCGGGCACCTGGCAGTGGTGGTCAGCTCTCTGCCCAGCTCTACCTGCACCAGCAGGAGGAGGGTGCACCATGCAAGGGAGACGCAGACAGAGCGCCCGCCGCCCCTGCACACCCACCTTGACCGCCGCACTGTCCGGTAGGCGCTGGGGAGCGAGTGCTTGGCTTTCGAGTGCGACCTGGACCTGGACTTGGAGGACACGTGGTACTTCGGAGAGCGCGACCGAGTCCGAGACCGCTTTTTGTGCTTTTTCTTTTTCTTTTCTCTTTCTTCTTCTCTCTGTGGATCTCTGCTTTTGCTTGAAGGCCTTTCTGGTGGTTTCACTTCCAAAGCAGGCAGAGTTCTGCCTCCAGTCAGGACGGGACAGGGCACAGAACTGGCTTCCTGGGAACAGAAGCAAACAGGAAGACGGGACGTCTTAGAACACAGACCACACGGAAGCAGCTCTGGGTCCCTCTCGCGCTGGTGTGCCATGCTCTCGGGAAGTACTGTTTTTCTTTTCCCACGGCTCTAGAGAGCCCAGCACCCAGGAGGACCGCGAACCCCTCCTACACCCAGGGGCACACGGACCCCAGAGTCTCTTCCTGCACAGAGACTCACCCACCGCGGTATCCAAGTCGCTGTGTGGGACGTTCTGCACTCGCCCTGACAACTTTCCCCTGGAGCAGAGACTCCGCACACCCCGAACACGAGGGTCTTCCCGCATCTGGAGGAGGAGGCACCTCTTGCAGCGTAGGTGTCAGAGGTCTGCTCCAGGGCTCAAGTCTCACAGAGCTGCGGGAGTGTCACAGCAGGCGGGTGGCACCCAGAGCTGACCTTCAGGCCACAGCTCAGCTGGGCGGTGCTCTCAACTTAAGCAGCATCTGACTGAAGCTAAATGCCTCAAGGCAGGTGCCCCCAGTAGTCGGGTCTCCACACTGCCCCTGGCAGCAAAGGGACCCTGGACAGAGGCGATGTGAGCAGCTGGCTTGGCTTTTGGGAATCTGCCCTCCTCCCCAGAGTCCACCTGATGAGGTCAGCTAGGCAGGCCTCTCATGGGCCACCCCGAGAGCCTGCTTCTCACTGCCGCTCCCAGACGAGGAGCCAGTCAGGTGCTCCGGGGGCAGGCAGCCATCTGGGACCCCAGCCTCCCTGCGGCCCTGCTGCTGCCGCCCAGCAGGCCCTCCCACGCACCTGCATGCCGAGCAGAGGCTCCCGAGGCAGCGCGTGGCTGAGAGTTCCTGTGGGCTGCCACTGCCAGTCTGTGCCCATGAAAGGACACTGATGGCCAGGGCTGTGCGAGTGGCTTGTGATGGCCCTGCGCCCCTCATCTGCAGGGCGGCTTCCATGTCTGCGTTGGCGCATCGTTACTAGGTTTATTTTTCATTATGTCACACAGGCACACAGATGTGACCTGATCAGTCATCCCCTGGCCCTTCCCTGCCCCACCTCTGCCAGGTCAGTTTTTCCTGGTACTGGGGACTAAGGCCGGGGTGCGCTAGCACTCAGCTACATGCCCAGGCTTCTTTATTTTGAGACAGTCTTGCTCAGGTCCAGAGGCTAGCCTTGAACCTATGATCCTCCTGCCTTGGCCTCCTGAGCTGCTGGGATTATAGGCCTGGGCCACCACACCTGGCTCACCAGGTTCATTCCAGGTGTGGCCTAGTATCTCCAGGGACCATCTGTGTAAGCAGCTGGGGAATGGTGGACAGGTTCTGAGGTGCTATTAGGGCCAGGATCAAGTCTACAGTCAAGACTTCACAACTGTTGAGATTTGATTGTTTTTTTTTTTTGAGACGGGTCATCTGTGTTTCCCAGGTTGATTTCCAAGTAGCTGGGACCATAGGCACTGCTGAGCTCACCCACCACACAGAAGGTAAAGGCTGAATCAGTACCAGTAGCTGTTCCTGCTGGGCTTCACTGCAAAGGTCTGCCCCACGCACTGAGCTCAGCACACATGGCCACCACGAACCCCAAGACAAGGGGACAAAATCCTCAACTCTACTGGACGTGAATCAAATCAGTGCAGCTGGGGACCACCATACTGCACAGGGTACGCTCAAGAATACCTGTCAACGTAAATGACAATCGACACCGGTTAACATTTACACTGCCCTGTTTAATCCACAGGGTTCCCCATTATCCTCCAAACTTGAACTACGCTTACAATTAGGTGGGAGAGCACACTGTCATCCCAGTGACCCGGGAAGCTGAGGCAGGAGGACCACAAGTTTCAGGCCAGTCTCAGCAACTGAGCAAGACCCTCTCTCAGGAAAAAGAACAAAGGGCTGGGGACTCAGCTCAGTGGAGGAGCACCGCTGGGTTCAATCCCCAGCACGGAGAAAGAGCAACCCGGAGGGAAATTCAGCGGTCACTATCTAAGTCTGGCCCACACCCCAGCCTGCGCAGAGCAGCCACAGAAGCAAGGTAGTGGCCGCATGCACGGACTCCCCATGGGGCTCCCAGGAAGCAAAGCCGCCTGGAATGGATTCTAACATTCCAGCAAAGATGACCAAACCCCAACTGAGAGTGGACATGGCGTGGGGTGGGTGCAAGCAGGCCCTGGAGGAATCATGGGGATTCCTGAGGGAGTCACTCATGAGCTCGGATACCCACTGCCCACGCCCGCCCCCCCGTGGGCCCCCAACCTCGACCACTGTCCCCAGGGTGGTCACAGGCCTCCTCACAGGCAGACGAGCACAGCTGAATCTGGAACCAGCCCACGCTGCCAAGTGTCCGCTGGCCTGGGGGCCGAGGCCTTGGGGATGTGAACTGGAGCTGCGACTGTGACGGCGGGTGTCCTGGTGGGGTGCCACGGTCCCACACGTGGAGCAGCATGCCCAGCCTCCTGCGCCCACCACGCTCTGCCCGCTCCACGTGTAAGCCCGCCAGGCTGCTCTTGGCCACCACATGTGCTCGGTGCACCGGGCACCCCACAAGCTGCCTGCCGCCGCCACCCCCTCCAGTTCTGCCCAAGAACTCCACCCGGGGCGGCTGGCAGAGGCCCAGTCCCCAGCACCCGTTCCGGCTCACTGCCTGGCCCCGGGCTGAGGTGCTCCTCTGCTGCTGCCCACAGGACAGCATGGCCACTGGTGCAGGCTGGGCTAGGTCACACGCCACGGCCACAGGCCGTGGAGACCGGACGCTTGGCAAGCGCAGGCTGACTTCCACCCCCATTTCCTTTCCCGATTCTGCTGGACAGGGCGACAGCTTAAGAGAAAGGAGAACCTAAGAAAGGCCCCGAAGTGTTTATTGCCAGTAAACGACTCCTAGTAGCCAAGAAGGTGGGCGTCTGAGACCTGTCCTGAGTTAAGAACAAAGGTGACACACGCGCAGGTCTCCAGCACGGGCGGGGCACGTCAGCACCGCTCCAGGCCACCAATCACAGGGAGTGAGGGCACTTCTCTTTCTTCTGTTAAAAAATTTTTAAATTTTTTGGTAGCGGGGTTGAACCCAGGGGTGCTCACCCACTGAGCCAGGTCGCAGGCCAATGAGCCCATGGCAAAGTAAATACAGGAAGTGCTCGTCCTTAAGACAAGCCGGTGGCACCGTGGTGCCCTAGCCGGCCTGAAGATGCAAGGCGGGAGAACTGAGGCCGGGCGTGGGCCACCCTGCAGCTCCTGCTCCGCTGCTGCCCTGCCCATGTGGCAGTGCCCCACATCTCCTCACCAGGGTCCAGGGGCCACACAGTCCCCATCAGGTCCTCTGGACTCCACACACGCTCTTCTTACAACACTGGGGATGGAACGCAGGCCCGCACACGTGCAAGGCAAGTTCTGTGCTACTGAACCACGTCCTCGGCCCCCGTCTTGTGACTGTGGGGATTGATCCCAGGGTGCTTTGCCACAGGGCCACATAACCAACCCTTTTCATATTTTGAGACAGGGTCTGGCTAAGTTGCCCAGGCTGGACCTGAACTTGGGACGTGCCTGCACCGGCCTCCTGAGTCACTGGGATCACGAATGTGTGCCACGATGCTTGGCTTGGGCTAGAAGTACTTTTGAGTTTGACTCTTGCTCATGACAACTGCCATTTAATTACAAGTACTGCTGCTTCAGAACAACGGAAGACAGCCACCGCCAGCTGCGGCCACCACTGCCTCTCTGCTGACACGGCTCAGTGACACTGTGGGACACTGAGCTGTAGGACACTTGTCCAGGAAGAGCTCCCCACAGACCTGGACACTCCCGTCACTCCCATGAACACAGACACAGGAAGGGCGAGACGCCCGCACGGGGCACACTGCGTGCCCAGGAACCTTCTGGCACCTCCGCCTGCCTTCCACCACAACACGGCTGCACCGGAGCCTCTGGGCCGAGCCCTGCTGCAGACGCCCCGGCAGCCCTTCCCTCAGCACACCACAGCCACACAGGCCCCTCACAGCAGCGGCTCCGGGCTCTCAGGGCGCAGCCCTCACAGCTGCACCACGGAGCGGGGCGACCGTCCCCCACTTCTTTCAAGAACACAAGCAGCATCTCCGAGTCTGGCTGCCCGACTGCCATCTGGTGCTGGGCATTCCGTTCCCTCACTGAGCTAGGGACCGGGGTGCAGGCCAGCCTGTGGAGACTCTGGGGAAGGCGGGGGACGACACCCCTCAGTGCTCAGGGCTGAACCCCGGGGCTCTGCCCCTGAGCTGCACCCCCGTCCTGTCCCTACACACCCTTGAAACACGGCGTGGATACAAAACAAGACCAAGACAGACCTGTTACGACGACACGAGGCTGAGCTGGGTGTGGCTCAGTAAAGCACGGGCCACGTGCGGGCGGCCCTGGGTCAAGCCCTTACTCCACGACAGGCCCCCAAGCCCCAAACGACTGACAGAAACATCAAAACTGACTCTAAAGCAACGCCACTAGGAAAAGGCAGAGCTCCCGCTGAATGCTGACGGCTGCTGGAGCCTCCAGGCTGTGGAGGTCCCTGGTCCCAGTGCTGCTCCGAGCCCCTTCTGCAGGGGAGGCTCCTAATCACGTCACCATCCTCGCTTGGGGCGAGCCCCTGGCCACACTCCAGAAGCAGCTGTCTGCTCACACTTTCCCTCCTGGTGCTGGGTGTGGAGTCCAGGCCCTGGGCATGCTCCAGCTCGGGCCACGCCTAGCAGGGCGACAGTGCGGTCTCACCGTCTCCTTTAGCTGCTCTGGCGTTGACGCCCTGCCCCAGCACAAGCTCGGCAATGTGCCTGCAGCTGCCCTGACCCAGGTTCAGCCGCAGGTCTGACCACCTCCCACTGAGGCCCGCGAGCCCTCATAAAGCCCTGCTGCCAGCCTGCAGGCTCATGGCTGAGGCCCGGCCTCACAGGAGGCAGAATCGGGGCTGCTGGCACCTCGCTCTGGCTGGACACTCCAGGGCTGGGGGAGCCCACGCTCACATTTCATCTACCGAGCTCCCCAAGAGTGCCGCCGTGGACTTCCTTAACTTACCTCTACACTGAAAGGACTCTCCTCAATTTTTCCAACTTCTGCCTCTGGCAGAGGATTTTTTAAGGTTTGCAAAAATAAGGCCGCTTTCCTTTTCCGTTCTGCCTGGAGCTGCTTCTCCTTCGACTCCTTGGATGCCTGGGCCAGCTTCTCCCGGGCGGCAGCAGCAAGGCGGTCCTCCAGCTTCTGCTTTGCTAAAGGAACAACAGAGAGAGGGTGTAGAACAAGCCGAGTTTTGCCTGGCTGCTTCACTCTCCAGGCACCAAAGGGGACAATGCAGCTGTGATCATGAGACTTCAGGATGGGCGGACGGGGTGGGCCAATCGCACTGGCTGCTTTGCAGAGGGGCCCACTGCTTTCATAGTCAGCAGGCTGGTGGGCCCACACCAGTGGGGCCCCGGATCGGCTCTGGCTCAGTGCCACCGTAACAACCCTTGAGGTGACGGTCCGCTCTGAAAGGTCTTGCTCATGTGACCTGAAACGCTGCTGAGCTCACGCACAGGAGGTGCAGATCTGGAGGGCCCCGAAGCCGCTGGGGTCAGCAGCAGCAGCACGGTGCCAGTCCCTGATAGGAGGCCTGCTGTGGCCAGAAGCTACCTGTCAGGGGTCCTGACTTGGTGTGCACACAGGAGAGGCAACTCCAACAGGTAAAGACCACAAATATAGACGCTACTTAATACTTTAATGCAGGTCATTTATTGGGGAGCAGAGGCGAGCAGAGTTATGGGACACAACCCCAAGTGCTGCTGGCCACGCGTCAGGTATGCAGGGCCACGCTGTGACCCGTGAAGATGAGCTGGAGCTGAGCAATTGCTCGGCACGCATCATCTTCAAGGGCGATGGTTCTGCTGAGACAGCCTCACAAGAGGCAGCTCCCAGCCTGGCGCGCTAACTGGGGCTGGGAGCCAGGCTGAGACATCCCCGGGGCTGCTGTCAACGCACAGAGGGGGCCTCCATTAGCGCCTTCTACTTGCGCACACGTAGATGCCCTGGGCACACCCCAGGGCACTGCATCCAGGGCTCGGGAGGAGCAGGCACCTGCTCCCAGAGGTGTTTCAAACACAGACAAGCCACGCCAACCCGGGCTGGGCTTCCACGCGGCAGCCTTGGAATTTCTGGCTCAGCAGAAAACCCTTACGTTTACGTCTTTTCTTTCTTTGAGAACTTTAAAGCTATCGACAAACCTTGCTTTGCTTCTAGCTCCTCCTGGGTAAGCGGGGGCTTCTTTTCCTCAACAACTACGCAAGGTGGGGCCGCGGCTGGGCTAGCGTTGGCGGCACTACCAGCACTTTCTTGGCCTTCTTTGCTTTCTTCGCCGTCATCGTCACTGTCATCATCTAGCTTAACTCGGTTTTTTTCCAGGGGAAGCAGATCATTTTCTTTGGCCTTGATTGCAAAGCTTATTGGAGCAAATGAAGCTATTGAGAGAAGGTGAAAAGTGGACATTTTTAGGGAGCCAGAGCGCAGAGCGGAACCGTCCCGGCCCCACCACTTACTTGAGTGCTGGTGGGTGGGAGGTGGCGTCTGCAGTGGAGCCACATCGTATGCGGGGGCTCTGTGGGCACCAGGCCGTTGGCAGGGCCCCCGGGTGCTTTCTGGTCCCCTGAGCCATGTGGACAGGGGCGGCTCACACTGAGACCAGCAGGCAAGCCAAGACTGATGGGCGCCTGCCCTGCCCAGGCCAGCTCAGGGCCACAGCAGGGACGCTGCTGCTAAGGACCAGAAAGGGGTCGCCTGCTGCTTTAAGTGATCACGTCTTGTCGTTTTCCTTTAAGACGTCTTTCCTGGCTCAGCAGGTAGCAATCTACATAAGCAGGCATATGATGGGCTCCACTAGGAAAGGATCAGCCTTAAAATCCCCAACTACAAACCACCTGCCCTTACAGAGCGACTGTGGCGGAGTTGACTCCTGCACTCAGCTACCGTCTCCACGGGCACCCCTCACACGCCCCGAGCAGCCCAGGCTCCGCACCCACACGGAGCTCAAGGGGGCAACACCAGAGTCCAGGAGACCAGCTTTCCCGAGAACATGGGAAAACTCAGGAGAGACACCAAGGCTCAAAAGGAGAGCCTGTTCCCGATCCCACCAGCCTGGGAGCACTGAGCCCCTCCTCCAGACACCCTGGCACGTGGCACTTCAAAACAGCTAACGGCTGCAGTAGGAAGCTTAGTTTTTAAAAACCACGTGCATTATGTATGAAGGACACCCAAGTAAGCCACAGCAAAGGAGACTCCAGCGCCCACGGGCCAGCTGGCTGCCAGAGCGGCAGGAAGCTGCCCACCCCAAGCACCGCACAGTGCACACGGTGTGGAGATGGTGGGCGCTGACCTGTGCCGCCCCTCGTCAGCAGGACCCTGGCCAAGTGCCAGGGAGCAGGGTTTCCCACGTCACATGGAAAAAGCAGCAGAAGGGCTGGCTGCCTCCTGTGCTGTGCCGTGTGCCTCCATTCCTGACACCCAGCAAGTAGGGCACTGCCTGGCACTGAACCCGGGCCCTGTGGGGATGGGCCATGCCACCGTCTTCCTGTGGGCGTGGCTGTTTAAACAGCCGCATCTGTTAGAGAGACGCGTGTGGCACCCGTGGGTAAAGTGCTCCAGAGCGGCGCGGCGCGGCACGGCACGGCACGGCCGGCCACTGGGCAGGGCTCGTAAGAAACAAGGTTAACAAGACACAGCCTTTACTGCCTGCGGGACGCATCCTCTTAGTGAGCGGAGTCCATGGGTGTTTAACAAGGGAGAGAGCTTCACAGAAAGGGTTAAGTCATGAACTCACTCAAGCAGATGAGGACACACACAGAATGACCTCAGACAACTGCTGCCAGGCCTCCTCCTCCCCGAGCTAGGAGAGGAAGGCTTCAGCACAGAGGCCACTAGGACCAAACGCCCGAGCTGCCTGTCGGCACCAAGCAGGAAGCGGCGTTCACAACCAGGGTCCCAGGCAGGCCCAGGGCCCAGGCTCTGCTGCCCAAGAGCGAGGACCTTTCCCACCCGTGCTGCCTCTGCCCTTGCCTCCTCTGCCGAGGCTGACAACCTCCCACCTCCCACCTGGAGGACTGGGAATTAGACCTGCAATCGCTCAGTCACAGGGGGCCTCTGCCTGAGCGCCGCAGGCCACAGCAGATGGAGAGCCCCCGACAGCCCTGGCGAGCTGCTCCCATGGCGCCAGGCCCTACGAGGGGCTCGCCTGGCTGTCTCAGCTGCAGCTCAGGCTGTGGTCCTCCGTGTCTGGAGCAGGGCTTCCCCAGACAAGCCCTGCCACCACCTGTCCTCAGCTGCATTGACGAAGGCCACCCTGTGGGCCAAGGCGACACAGCCACGGTGCGGGTGCCCCAGTGACCCTCCACCACCACACCATGTGAGCTTCTGCCCCCGAGGCGGCAGCTCTCACTGCCAACCATGGCTTCAGAGGCAGCGTGTTCTCTGGGGAGTCGTGAGTGTGAGTGACAGAGCCACGTCCCCTGCAGCTCACTGTGCACACGTGGCCTCACAGCTCGAGGGCCCCGCAGGGTCCTGCACAGCACGCCCCCCACCTCGACAGATCAGACCTCCTGGTGCAGACGTGCCCACCGACAGCACAATCTCCCCTGGCTGCTTTTGAGATTTTTTTTTTCTTTTTTTTAAATTTTGAGATGGGGTCTCACTATGTTGCCCAGGCGAGTTCCAAATAGTCCTCCTGCCTCAGCCTCCAGAGAGGCCAGGCTCACGCCTTGGTGAGTAATACTTTTAACTATCAATTTGAGAAGCAAAAGCCAAAGTCTTATTAAAGAGGATAAAATAAAATCTATTAGCCACCTCGTTTTCTTGTCTGGACTCTCTTTTGATGCCCTTTGTCCATTTTTCCACTGCACCGATCCCTCCCCTTATTGGGCTGCTAAGAGCTCTTTCTACGGCAAGGACATTAACCCTTTGTCGTCCACGACGTTAGCAATCACCACCACTCTGCCACTGTCCTAACTTTATGCAGGCCCGGCCTCCATGAAGCCTGCTAGTCCTCCTGAGGCTCATGGCTTCGATCCCTAGGAGCCCTGTCCAACTTCAGGATCACCCACACCACCTGCGCTTCTCAGTTCTACTTCTCACACCTAACTGCAGGACTCGATGGAGTCACTGCTCTTGGAGGATGTGACCCGACTTCACCTTCCTTGCAGGGGACAGCCTGCTTTCCCAGCCGGGAGTCCGGCTGGGCTGAGGCTTCACCATGTGTCTCAGGACGCGTGGTCTCAGTGGCACAGGGATGGCCTGGAGGCCTGCCAGGCTGAGAGACAGCAGGGGCAGTGCAGGGCCCCCAAACACGCAGCCCCCGCCCCGTCCTCCTCTGCTCAGAGCAGCTCTCCTGATGCAGGTGCCCTGCTTCCTGAGGGGACTCTCGCCAGCCTTTGATTTGTCCTGGCCTGCGGCCTGGTCCTAGAGGCTCTTCACCAACCAGGATTTCAAAGACTCTTTCAGGCGTACACACCTCTGTCAGTTTCCTACCATTTCTTGACGATTTAGCAATTTCTGCTTCTGTTGAGCAGGGTCCTCCGTGGTTTCAGACCCGAGGTCATGCGCACTGGCCTGCGACGACTTCCCTCATCCAGGCCGCACCAGCTCTTCCCACGTCTCACTGGTTTTCGACCGTTTCCTCACTTCTGCTTCGATCTGCACCGACTGCCTCTCCTGCTCTCCCTGGAGGCTTTCTCTGGCCCTTCCTGTCCTGTGCTCCCACACCGACTGCTGAGCTGCTGCGCCTCCTGGGCACTAGCCTGCTTCTGGGGTTCTTCAGTTGAATGTGTGTTTTTTGTTGTTGTTTACCAACACGCACACACACACACACACCGGACTTTCTTTGAACAGAGTTCCACTGTAGTCAGTCATTTTTGGATAAGCAATATTCTTTCGCCCTCACTTTCTCAGTCCGTGATTCTGGAGTGCTGCGCTCCCAGGTCCTTCTGCTCCGGTGACTCTCTGGATCTGCTCCCGCTGCCCGCGTGCAACACTGCTGGAGCGTGGCGGCTGACCTGCTTCCTCCTTGGAGAGCGGCCCACCTCCTACCCGGATGCTCTTCTATACCCCCTTCCTTGGAGATTTCTCAGAAAATGCAGAGGCTGTCTTCTCACTCAGCCCGACCCCAGTGCCTTCGCCGTGTCTCGAATGCGGCAGTTTAACTCCTAGCAGCCTTACAGGTATGGGACCATCAGGTGCCGAGCTTTGTTTTCACCTCCGAGGAATACCAAGCAGAGATGGACCACCTCTCCTGTCACGGAGGGGTCTGTTTGGGAGACCCACCTGCACCTCAGCAGGCTGCAGCTTTCCGCCCGCAGCCTCACAGGCGGGCCGTGTTGTGCAGGACTGAGCTGGGGGCAGAGAGGAAGCCGGCGGGTATGCAGGAAGTTCGGGGAGCTGCACGGGGCAGGCCGGCCGGCTCCCGGGTGTTCCCCAGCTTGTCCAGGCCTCCCGCCCACCCCTCTTTGCTGACAATGGCTTCCCTGCGGCTGCTGCCTGAGTCCCAGGAAGTCCTTTCCTTTCCTACAAACCACACTCCAGGTGGGTGGCCTGTGCTTCTGACCTGGGACAGCATTTCGCCTCGGTCTCTGGCGCAGTAGCTGCCGCTACCGGGCAGTCCATGTATTTGGTAACTTCAACCCAAGAGCTGAAGGCAGCCATGACGGGCGAGGTTCTAAACGAGTGCTCAGGAGAGCTTCCTGGTGACAACCGGGTTACTCTGCGTGACCAGCACTCTGGCCACCTGCTCCACACTGCGCTGCGGCCTTCCTCCCCGCTGGGGGCTGCCGTCACCACGCCCGCCTCCGCGCAGCTGCCCTCCAGGCCGTGGTCTCTCCACAGCCTCCAAGAGTGCCTTCACCTGCGTCTGCTTAGGAAGCCCCTGGTGAATGAGGCCACCCAGCAGGCCTGGGGCCTCCTGGGAGGGGAAGGCAACAAGCTGGCTGCCCTGCTCCAGACCCTGTCCCTGGACGCTGGGGCCGCTCAGAGACTCCCCATGGGGACAGCAGTGGCCCGCGCACTCACAGCAGCAGCAGCGAGAACGGACCCTCTCAGCACACGTCAGGGACGCCACCTCCCCACTCTCTCCACAAAGGGTTCTAGGAAGCCCGCTCCAGCTTCCTCCCGCTTTCCACAGCACCAGCCACTCACACACACACACACGTCCTGCGAGACCAAAGGCTCTAGGGACACCGCAAGGTGACTAAAAGCAAGAGAGCACGGTGCCGCGGGGCAGAGGTGCTCAGACAGCTGCTTTGATCAGGAAAGAAAAGGGGCTTCTCTGCCAAGGGTTGCGTGCAAATACCGTTCCAGAGCCTGAGGGGAAGGGACGTCACTTAATGATTCATGGACATTTCCCCTGAACTGCTCTGAACAGGCCGTTAAGCCGACAGATTCCCAGGACAAACTCAAACGCCCCGCTAGACAGCAGGACCCAGCAAGTCCTAAGGCGACCTGGAAGGCGCCTTGGCGACAGGAGAGCCACCCTGGCGACAGGCTCCCCTGCCACTCAGCAGGGCCTGTGGGCCACAGCAGCAGCGCACCTTTCACCAGCTTCCCGTCTGCGGCACTCTTACTGGACGACGCTTCCTTCCGGCCGCCCGAGCTTCTTCCTCCTGCCTCGCCGGTGTCCTCGGGCACGCCATCCTCCCCAGGCTCGCCTGGCTTCTCAGCAGCCGACTCTGCAGGGGCCTCTTCTGGAGCTGCCACAGCCTGGGGAGAGCAGACGTCACTGTACACTGTCACGTGAGGAACTGCACGAGACTTGTCAAAAAGTGCAGGCAGCAGACGGTGACACCTTCATGTTTCAAGGGTGGACTCGCTGCTGTTTGGCACAACAGGCTGCAGAGGTGTGCAAGGACCTCCCACCCCACCAGGAGTGCCCGTGGGAGGGGCTGCTGCCTGTGAACCCAGCCTGGCCCTGTCCTAGCAGAACCCAGTTTCCCATGGCCGACTGGCCAGTCCGCTTTCGTCGTGTGCGCCATCCGAGGTAAAGGCCTCAAGGAATCTGCAGGGACGGGGCCGCTGCCGTCTCTCCAGAACAAGCTGGAAGAGTGTCGGGGTGCACGTCCAAGGAGGAGAGGCAGCGGGCGGTGGGACCAGCCCTGCGAGGAGGGCGGGCAGCCAGCGCACGTGCCCCTGCTCCAGCCGTGCTGCTGGCACTGCTCGAGCTGGCGTCACATGCTGTGCTCACAGGCTGTGCACAATTCCACCAGGGCAGACGAGGGCACACCCGCGGCCAAGTGCCCGGAGAAGCAGGCTCTTGCCTGGCACAGGCTGGACATGGGCACACAAGAGCTGAGTGGAGGCCCAGCAGCCCGACTCTGCGGGCGGGGCAGTGAGAGGCAGCACAGGACACAGCCGACCAGCTCGGGCCGCCAAACCGCCCACAGACAGCATGCTGGGAGCGACTGCGCCTCTGCCACCACGAGACACGCACCTGTGTGCTGTCGCCGCCTTCTTTCTGGAGAAAGAACTGCTTCTTAAACTCGTAATAGGCATTGTACTGGTGCCACGGCTGCAGGAACTCAAACCTGTGAGCAGAAGGGGAACGCCACTCAGCACACGCTGCAGCAGCCCGAGCCTGTATGCGCGGCCTCCGCAGCCGGACATGAGCAGCACCTGCAGTGCGTCCTGCGCCTGCCCCTGCACGGGACCCCCTCACCTCCCCCTCACCCCCCACCAGAGGCAGGGGACGAGACTTGGTTTTATAACAAAGGCTCCTGTGGAGGTTCGGGGCAGGTCCTCCAGAGGAGGGAGTCCAGCCTTGCACCTCGGGTGGAGTCACGTCGCACTTCACGGGAAGTAACTGAGTAATTTAGCAAAAGGAGCGAGAAAGTCCTTCCGAAGACACCGGGCCAAGAGGAGGGGAACAAGCAGCGGGTTCTTAAAAGAGTGAAATGGCAACCCCAGTCCCACATAGCCAGGTGGCTTAGAATTCTTCTTATCTGGTGCCAGGGGTGAAGCCGACTCAGGCACCCAGGCCAGCGCTCCTTCACCGAGCGACAGCTCACCCTGGCACTTAGAGCTGTGCACCTCACTCACCTCTGGTCGTTCTTGGCACGAACGCTGGTCTCAAATTTAAGGCCGTTCCGAGCGACGTACTCTGCCAGCTTGTCGATCACAGGCTGAATGTCCGGGGGCGGGGGGATGATGGCGGCCACGGGAGCAAGGGCACTGTGGAGGACAGGTTAGCGATGCAGGCTCCCCAGCGGGCGCGCTACAGAGAACGCACGTGGGAGGTCTTGCTTTCGAGCGCTGTGTCCCCCCCAGACCAACAGAGCCAGCACTCAGGGACCAAGGTAGTGTGGCCTGAGGCAACAAGGAAGGGTCTCCCTGAAGAGCCAACACAGAAGGACAGGAGCAGGTTTCGTTTCCTCCCTGATTAACGCTTCCCCCTGGTGAGGAGCGACTCCTACAAGAGCCCACGTGCGACAGGCTGGCCAGCATGACTCCACCCCTCACCCCCAGGAAGGGGGCCACTCTGCAGGAGGGTGCAGGGGCTGCCTAGAGCCCAAGCCCTCGGGGTGCCTGTGGGCCTCCCCAGAGCACCAGGTGCCATGGCTTGTGAGGGCCTGGATGTGCCCCAGGTCGGGTCACCAACCCGTGAACCTGCGTGTCCTGCCAGCAACTGCAGCTCCCCAGAGGGCTCTGCCTGGCAGGCCTGGTGAGGGCGGGGGGTGCTAGTGAGCCAGGTGTGCTGACTGCTGGGAACGTGTTCGGGTTTTGAGGCAGGGTTGGACTGGAACTTGGATCCTCTTGCCTCAGCCTCTGAACCACTGGGACGACAGGCATGTACCACCACACTCGGCTTTTTAAGAACTTTTGTTATGAAACCTTCAACTTTGTAACTTGGGGGTCTGAGAAACGGTTTTTCAAATACAAAGGCTTATTCCAGCCCAGGCCCAATGGAGCACGAGGGGGAGGCGCACACCTTGTGGTGGTGGAGGAGGAGGTGGTGCTGCTGCTCGCCTCCGTCGTGGTTGGTGGTGGTGGTGGTGTGGTCCCAGGAGGTGGTGGGGCAGCGGTCGTCACCCCGGGGGAGCTGGACACAGTCACCCCAGCAGGAAGGGTGCTGTAGTAGGTGGCCACATCGATTCCTGGAGGGGGCGGTGCCAGGCAGTAGGTGCCGTCCGGCAACATGTAGTAGCTGTAGTACATGGCGGCCACGGGCGCTGCGGAGACAGGGCGGTGAGGCCGGGGGGAGCACCGGGAGCACCGGGAACACCGTGCCCCTCCTCCCACGCGTCGCACAGCACAGGTGAGGTGACACCAGCTGCCCAGGGACCAGGGGAAGGCACGAGGAGTCCCACACAGCCTAAGGCAGCTCATATTCTCCCTAGCTGCGTGGTGTGCAGCCGGGCAAAAGTCCCAGAGCAACTGGTGGCCTTTCCCAGAGGCCAGCCCAGCTCCTCTGACCTTCCCCGCTCTGACACCAACGCCACGTACTCTGGAGTCTCTTTTCCACTTAACTGTTACCCCTGGAAACAGTCCTCCTGCAAGCTGACACCTGTCACCACTGCACCCACGATGGCGGCACTGCCATTCACGTGGGGTCCCATGGCCCTGGGCTGCTCCTGGCTTCCCTATCACCCACAGACGCCAACAGCTTCCCGCCCGTGTGCACAAAGGCTCCTGCCAGGACTGCAGTCCGCCGCACTAGCCGTGGAGAGTCCTGCGAGCTAGCTACCTTATTTTGGAAAATGTTAACAATCAGCACAAACCACAGAAGGTCCAGTGATATAACTGAGGATTTCATCCCAAATCCTGCTGCAAATGGAAGAGGTCCTGACTACACAGGGTTAATTTCTCCTTCATCAGCAGACGGCACACAAATTGCTTCCCCTGTTCACTGGTAAAACAAGCAGGCAGAGCTTGTCCACGGCTGCCACCGCAGAGGGGCACTGAAGTTCTGTCACCAGCGGCAGCCTTTCCATCCCAGGGCACAGGCATCTCCCAGTCAGGAACGACTCGCTTTTTATTACCTAGACACATGAACTCCCAAACTGTCCCCCTCTAGCTCAGTGCTACACACCAGCCACTGGACATGAGAAAGGCACTACCTACGTTTCCAGAACAGTGTGAGTCCCGATGAGCCTGCCACACCAACGCCACACAGCGGCATTCACGCCATCTCTGGGGCCAGCAGAACAGACAAGACCACTGTGAACAGGGAGGGGCTGAGAGCGCATATGCACGTTCTGGGGCACCTGTGAGGGCAGAGGTCTCGTCGGTCACCTCTGCAGCCCTAGCTCCACGCACACGGCACCTGTCACACAAAGTGCGGCGATGG
Organism: Glaucomys volans; assembly: GCA_020662805.1. NCBI lineage: Eukaryota > Metazoa > Chordata > Mammalia > Rodentia > Sciuridae > Glaucomys > Glaucomys volans. The sequence goes on along the minus strand of JAJEJO010002826.1, from coordinate 51,067 downwards.
TTCAAACGCGGACTCCTGTCAAGGCTACGTGGGCATCCGAGTGCTGGCCTGGGCCTCCCGCCTGGCAGGGCCGCCCCCAGAAGCAGGAAATCCCTGCAGCACAGGTGCCCCGGGCAGGGAGGGCGAGTCAGATGCTCCTGGGGGGCCCAGGCCTCATCTCAGGGGGAAGGACAAATCGCCTACTCCTGTCCCGGGCTGTCTCCAGCCAAAGTCCAAGTGTGTTTCCAACTGTAGCCACAGTAGGACATCTGAAGTAACAAGGACGGACAACAGTGGGGACTCAGCTTCCACGAGGCAGGAGGCAGCTCCAGCCCACTGCACCCTTCACGTGGCGACGTGAGTGAGACGGTCCAAGCCAGGCACCGCACCTGTGGGAGCCATCAGCCTACGGAAGCTTGCGGGGCCTTGTGGCCTGCCAAGGGAAGGGGCGCGAGACCCAGCAGTGCCCGCGTGACTCAGACCTGCCACCTCGGACCTGTGAAGGTGCGGTGAAGACAGCCTGCAGTTTAGAGAGCGCAGAAGGCCTGCAGAGGGACGAGGGCTGCTAGGTGAGCAGACAGGACGGTCCCCAGGCTGCCCACCTCCGCGAGAGCCCCAGGCCCGGTTCCCACGCTGAGGCCTGCCAGGACACCCAGCCCAGATGGGGGGCTCACAGATGGGGGTGGTCCCCGCCACTGCTCTCTGTGACTTCTCGCCCACACCCAGCCGCTCTTCCCAGCAGTACTGTGACCACCTGCTGTGAAGGTGGACAGGAACACGACCACCCCCACGCTGCATGGGGCAGGGTGGCAGCCTGTGGGCGGAAGTGCCGAAGGCAGCAGGGCACAGGCCGCTGCAGTGTGTGATGCTCTCCTCCCACCCTGGGTGCTGTTCCAGCCGCTCGGTTCATGGAACGTCAGGAACGGAGGCCTGAGGGAGGTGGAGCGCTGCTGCCCAGAGTGCCTGACAGTCAGGCCTCTCTGCGGGCTGCGTCCTGCCTGGCGCCCAGCCCCAGCCTGCACTGTTTCCTCCGTCCTTGGCACAGAATCAGTGCCTCTGGACCACCAAGAGCTCTTCTTTCCAGAAGCCTCGGCAGCATGTGCTGTCTGCAGGGCCCGAGGGCTCCAGGCGCTGCTCCAAGGCACACTGCATGACGTTCCTGCACACAGCTGTGCGCTGCGTTCTTGTCTCCGGAGCTTCCTGGACATGCCCCGAGGCAGCAGGGTTGCTTACAGCCCTTCCTGGTCACCAGCCGAGCCAGGGCCAAGGATCCCATGCAGCCAGTCCTGTGCCCACACAGCCTGAGAGTTGCTGGACTAGACCAAGGAGAGAACACAGTGGAAGGCACACACAGGAGGGCAGTGGGAAGCACGCCAGGCTGCTGCAGCCCTGCCCGGTGCCTGCTGTGCTCCTCGGGCCAGGCTGCCGTGGCCACAGCCCTGCTGAACCTGTGCTGCTCAGGTTTTGCAGTGCTGGACCCAGGGCCTTGTGCGTGCAAGAAAAGCACTCTACCCACTCAGCTATATCCCCAGCCCTCACTCTCAACTTCTTAAGAGGGACGTTACTGTTATGAAGATGGGGCTTCACGCTGCTGCCAAGCCTGGAACTGCAGGGCTCCCCTCACCCGCCTCCTGGTGCCAGGGCCACAGATGCTGCCACCCTGGGCTGTGACACCACTCCATTAAACACCCACAGGAACTGCAAACACCCACTCCAGGGAGCCCGAGAGTCCAGCCAGGGCCTGTGTCTCCCTAGGAAGCACAGCGCCAGGGACGAGCTGCTGGGTGGTGCACACAGGAGTGACCCTCACGCCTGCCAGGTGAGGCCGGGGGCCTGCCCGCGACCAGAGCCTGCTTCCTGAGAACACTGGACCGAGTGCTTTTCTGAAGAGCCCGCTGCGGAGACCAGCACTGCATGCACCGAGGAGGAGCTTGGGCTCCCTGTCTGAAGGAAAGCAGGAAGGCCACCTCAGGCCTGCTCCTCCACCGAGGGCGTCAGGAAGGCACCAGGCCCCCAGCCCAGCACCCCTGGAGGCACTGGAGATCAGCAGTTCACTGCCCCCAGAATCCTCAGCGACGTAGGTTGCTCCGACCCCAAGGCCTGTCCCTATCCGTCTTGCGCCTCTCAGCCTCATTTCCCAGATCTGAATCATCTGGTCACACACGTCCCTGAGCCTCGTGAGTTCAGTGGCTCTGTGACTGCGGAGCCCGCGCACAGCTGGAGCGCCCGCTCAGCGTGCCTACGGTCTCGGGTGGTCTCCACACCCTCTCCTTTCTGCAGCTTCTGCCCAGGAGGTGCCTGCCTCCATGACCTCACAGATGCCAGGCTGATGCCCCTGCCTGCAGCCCCACCCTCCTGTCCACAGTGCAGTCACTCCTCTGCCACGGTAAGTCCAATTCCTTGTCTGGGAGGCCCTCTCACAAAGTCTCATCTGCCTACTTCCTGTCCCTCGAACCCCAACTCCACTCAGGCCTCCGTGAGAACCACCTCGCCAGCGTGCTCCGCTCCTCAGGCCTGTGGTCACCGGCGGCCTGTCTGACCCCCGCACAGCCACTTGCTCCACCGTGCTCACACAGCAGTCCCTTTCCTGCAGAGACAGGTGCAGGGCCCCAGGGGTGCCTGACACTACGGACAGTGCCAAGCCCCACATGGACTTCATTCCTGCACGTGCCCACCCACAACAGCTCCACCTGCAGAGCAGGCACAGCAGGGGAAACAGGCGACCCTGACACCAGGACAGACGGCCTCTCCACTCACCGTGCCCTCTCAGGCTCACCTTCCTGGGGTGTGAGGGGGTGCAACCAAGGACCCTGGCATCAGGACGCAGGCTAGACCCTCCCTGAGAGCTGTCTGAACACAAGCTCTGGGACACCACGACAGAGCACCTGGTAACTGGGTGGCTGCCAAGTGACTGCCGGGAGGGCAGCACACACAGTGTGGACACACTGGGCAAAGGGGCTCACGTCCTGGGTGGGAAGGAGAGGAAGGCACATGATCTCACCACACGATGCAGAGTGGTGTGCAACTAAAACATGTGGGTTGTTTATTTCTGGAATTTTCCATTTAAGGTTTTTGAACTGTGTGTCCCATAGAAAGTAAAAGTGAGGATAACGTGCGGACCAGCACAGGTTCACTTGCCTGTTGTCTGTTTCTGCTCTCTGAGGGTCAGCCCACTGTGGAAGGGGCTCCTGGCAAGGTACCACCCGCAGCGCATACTCACTCAGGGGTCGCACAAGCTATGTGGGAAGAGAACCAGAATGGCAGGCTCCCAGCAGAGGCAAAGCTCCAGGAGACGGTGCATGGAACAGTCCCCAAGCGGAGGGCATCCAGTTTCCACCCCACAGTTCTAGGCCCACCTCGCACCTGTCCAGTGAGGTCAGGATCAAGGCATTCCAGGTGTCTGAGGACTAAAATTCAAATGTGTCTTCCCACGAACCCTCTGCCAGGGGCCACTGAGGATGTGTCTGGCCAGGCACAGGGGCAAACACCACAGAAGGGGAAAGCAGACACCAAGCGCTCCAGGAGGCACAGCTGCTGGGGGCCGGGCCAGACAGCACAAGTTCAAAGCCAGCCTCAGCACTCAGCGGGACCTGCATACCTGCAGGTGGCCAGCAGCGCAAGGGGTCACCAGTCAAGACGGGCCTGGAGAGAGGGCACCGTCAGAGCCCACAGGGCCTGCAGAGGGGCTGGGGACCAGGCAGTGGAGACAGGCCACAGCCTCACAAGGGCCAGGGCAGGAGCTGGGCGGATGGACTGCTCCACAGTCTCCTCTTCTGAATTCTGGTTACAGATCAGACACAGACACACTGGAGTTATGACCGAAAGAAAACAGGCGGAATGCTAAATGTGGGCGGGGGCGGCCTGGGCACATGAGCTCCACCCAGACTGTGGACCCAGCGCAAGAGACCAGGAGGGGAGCGAGGGTGGGGTGCACGCAGCAGGGCGGGGCTGTCCCAGCACTCACACAGCGAGAGGGCTGTGCAGAGAGCCAGGCGTGGGCAGCACGTGCAGACGCTTTCCATAAAGAGCACCTGTGATCTAACTCCCAAAGTATGGCCTGTCCCTTTCTCCCTCCGGTTGGTCGGTATTCACCAAGCAAGGCCTTGTCCGTTCCTCAGGAGCTGGGACCCAGAGAACACAGCTGACACAGTGAGTCAACACGGCAAGCTCAGATGCTAATGGTGGGTGATCAGAGGAAGAGCTAGCAGGACTCAAGGAGTCACCCAACCATGCCAGGGCTGGGGGTGAATGCTGCAGGAAGACAAAGGGCCAGTGCAAAGGCCCTGCGGTCAGAGCTCATCTAGCACACTCTGAAGCACAGAAAGGAAAAGCGAGAGTGGAGTAAGGTAGAGAGTGGGAGCGGAGTTTCAGCGGCTGTGGAGGGCCAACTGGCCACAGGAAGGCCTCTGGTTTAACGGGATGCACAAAGGGCTCCAAGGAGTACTGATGAGATTGCATTTACGCTCAGCCAGTGTGCTGGCTGCTGGAGCAGGCCAGGCAGACAGCAGCGGAGACCCAGAGCAGGGCAGTGCCTGAGCGTGGGTCCAAAGAGGTGCAGTTGGACCCACGGTGGGGAGGCAGGAAGACTCTGGGGCCACCTGCACTTTGGCCTGGACAGCTGTTTCCTGAAACGGGAAGGAGGGGGCGCTGGGACCCTGCTCTGGACACCCCAACATGAAGATACCAGGACACATCCCAGGAGCAACACCCGGAAGGCAGGGCAGTCAGGGCTGGGTAGAGACCGGTGTTGACAAGAGGTGGGATTATTTCCCAGACGGACCCACCATTACTACAAACATCAAACTCCCAATAAAGCAGACCTTAAATAAAACTGGAAAGTCTGCCAGGCCACTGTGAGGGAGGGAGTCACACAGTGACAACCCTAGGTGCCACATAGCCTTCAGGGACTCTGCCCAGAGCCGCTGCAGCTGCCCGGCACGGGCCGCGCCTGCCTTCTGCATCTGCACAGGCCTCTCGGTGAGGGTGGGGCGGGGCACGGGGGGCGGAGCACAGGGGGGCGGGGGAGCAGGGGGCGGCAGGCAGCAAACGCTCTGGTCTTTGTGTGCCCAGAGGTAAAACGGGGTACGTGCTGTGAGGACTTATATGAGAAAAAACACGGCCATGTTTTGATGAACTGAAAATACAACTGGGGTGAGTGAGGGTGCGGCTGGAGCTGAGTGGACGCAGAACTCACTGGGTCTTACAGAAGGCAAAGCCAGAGCCCGCTCGCTCCCTCCCACTACCACAGGTTTCCTGAGACAGCAACTGCCCAGGCTGGCCTGCCCACATCCGCCTCCCCAGTGGCTGGGACTTGTGTGCCACCACGCCAGGGCCCACAGCAGTTTGTTTTTAAAAGCAATCTTTTTTTTCTAAAAAGCTGGCTGAAATGCTCTTCAACTGCATCTTGGAAATTTCAAAAGTATGGAAGAAGTCATAGGAGAAAAAAATCCGTCCTGGATGGCACGATGACCTGGACTTCCCATTTCTGTCTGTCTTTGGCCACACACACGCCGCACACACGCTGAAGGGTGGTGGAGGGCGCCTGGCTCCACAGCCCACGGCCAGCACAGCACAGGGAGGTTTGCCACAGCCCGGGCAGGCATGCTGGGTCCTGGGGGCCCTTGCCCCCGGCTGTCTCCCTTCACACATAGAACTCTACAATGCCACTTCCTGATGACAGCACCAAGACTTCCTGATGAAGATTTGCAGCCTCAGTCCCCCGGCCCGCAGCAGCCTGCAAGGGCTGCACGCGCTCTGCTCCGTCAGGCTGAGGAGGGTGCTCAGGGGTGCGCACAGCACAATCCCACAACAGTCAATGGGACCCCACAATAATCACTGTTCAATTTCCAGGGTGGAGACAGTGCCTGATAAATCCAGATGTCAAACCTTCAAGGTCCTCCAGAAGCTCAGCAGGAGAACAAAGCTGAACGGTTAGGTTCCCCTTCCCAGTCACAGGTCTCCACTGAGACTTTGCGCCACCCCCTGGACTGCCACCCAAGAGACCCTGCCTGGTTAGAAGTGCTGGTCTGTTAGCTTTCCAGGGAAAACAAGCTACTTGAAATGCTAAGTCCACAGTGCTACATAGAAAACGTCATTGCCCTTCCCACCCCGAATCCTAAAAGGCATTTCCACATGGCTCACCACACACTGTGCCTCGAGTCTGTCCCCCCACAACACAGATGGCTGCCCACAGCCTGCCAAGGCTCTCCAATGCCACAGGGCACCCGAGAAGACAAGAGCTAACAGGCAGCCACACCTTTTCTGCTCTGTTGCAGCTCCCAGACAACCTGGAGTCTTCCTTGCGGTGCTGGGGACTGAACCCAGGGCACTGTTTGCAAGGCAAGCACTCTGCCAGCTGAGCTATGTCCCCAGCCCCCAACCAGGTGTTCTTTAAAATGTCCCACACAAAGGGAGGCGTAAGGGTCAATCTGAATGGTCAGCTTGATTGGATTAAGAGATGCAAATGATGAAGAGGCCTCTGGGTGTGTCCATGAGGGCGTGTCTAGGAGTGACTGGCATGTGGGAGAGGAACTGGAGTCCCTCCCTAGGCGTAGACAGTACTGCGCAATAGGATGGAATGAAAGCTGGAAGAGGGCTGGGGATGTGGCTCAGTTGGTAGAGCGCCTGTCTCACAAGCACAAGGCCCTGGGTTCAATCCCCAGCACCCCCCCCCCCCCAGATAAAAAAAAAAAAAGCTGGAAGAACAAGGAAGCAGATGCAGATGCGAGCTGGGCTCTTCCTGAACGGGTTCGTGATTACTCATTTGATCGTCTGCGGATATTGGACTCTCCTCCTTCACTCTTCCAGAGTGGACTCTGCCGGTGACTCTCCAGGGAGTTTCCACAAGCCTTGGTCTCAGACTAGGGCAGCACTGCTGATCCCTCTTGTTCTGGGGCTTCTGCCTCTTGGACTGGCAGCTGCTGGTTCCTCCAGCTCTCCAGCTGCAGTCGGCCATTGTGGACCCTCCAGCTTTGGGTTGTGTAAGGCAATCTGATAAATCCCCTTACTATAATCTCACTTCCTGTTGATCCCGTTCCTGGAGAGAACCCTGATTCCCCCAGGAGAGCTGTTTCAACCCCAGGTGGAGCAGGGAGGACTCCTGCAGGCCTGCAGTGCTGTCGGCACAGCACCTCTGTGAAGTGGGACAAGGTCTCCTTGCGCTGCCCACGGGGCCTTCAACTCCCAGGCTCAAGCGCCCAGCGTGGAGGAGCGGCTGTGGGACTGCAGCTGGACGTGTTAAGCCTGCACTCTTCCTGGCAAGTCTCCACCATCTGCCACACCAGGGCAGAAAGCAGGCGGCAGAGGGGCCTGGGGGCAGCAGTGCAGAGGCACCTGGACCTGCCCTGCCTGGGGAGGAAACCTGTCTGAGAGCAGAGGCAGGAGACCGAGGACCAGGACACCATCCCAGAACCACAGAACTCCAACAGCAAGGAGTGAAACAGACATGGCTCAGAAAAAATCCAAGTCCCCAACACAAAGGACAGAAATGATCCTGCTGCTGCCAGGGAGAAACACAGAGGCTGGAACAGAGAGGGCGGGGCGAGGCGGGGTGGGGCCCAGCACGCGTGAGGCACCACACAGACATAGCAAAATTAAGGTACCCTGTCCACCTACAACTGAAAACATTAAAGAAAAGAAAAGAAAAGAAAAGGAAAAAGAAAAGGAGGAGACCAGAGGAAAAGACCTCAGTGGGAAGGTGGTCAGAGGACTGAGAGAAGCCCCCCTGCAGCGAGGCCCAGCCTGGGACTGCAGAGAGAGCGCACAGCTCCCGCCCTCCTGCACAGCGACGTCCAGGGCCACCTGCGGCCACCAAGAGCTGCTTTCCCATCAAAAGGCAGTCAACACCTCCAACAGAAAGAACCAGGCTCAGCGGGCGGACACACAGCCAGGAGAAGCCAGGCCAGCGGCCCGGCCTCTCAGGGCTTCCAGCTTGGGAAGGGCTGGGAGAGGGCAGGACCCTGGAATTCTACACCCAGACACCACCCTCTTCACGCCAGGGTCGAAGCAGCACCAAGTCCAGTACACAAGAACTGTGCAAACTCATCCGTGAGTCACACACCCGAGGCCAGCCGGAAAACTCAGAGCAGAAGCTGCGGTGAGAGCAAATGCACCCCGCCGAGAACCAAGACCAAGCCGCCAGGGAGGTAAAAATCACAGAAGACTTCCTCCTTAGGAATCTCCCAGTGGGGACACAACACTCCTAAGGAGACCTGGAGCCGGGGGAGGACAGAGGGAAGGTGTTTTGCAAGGACTAATTCTTCTAGCTTCGCGGTCACTAGCGTTAGGATCAAACATGACTTCAAACAGGGCCCTGTGGCAACTCCCGGTGTTCTCTGAGCCTTTCCACTTGACCACAAAGGGCCCTTCAGAACTGGTTTTTTGGTACCAGGTGTTGAACCCAGGGTACCACTGAGCCCAGCCCCACACCCAGCACTTTCTATTTTTCATTTTCAGATGGGGTCTCACTAATTTGCTGAGGACTTCCCTGAATTGCTCAGGCTGGCTTTGAACTTGCCATCCTCCTCAGCCTCCGGGGTCACAGTCAGAACTGAACCCTTGAATTATAAAAGAAACTTATTGTGGGGCTGGGGTTGTGGCTCAGTGGTAGAGCACTTGCCTGGCATATGTGAGGCACTGGGTTCGATCCTTAGCACCACGTATAAAGGAATTTTAAAAATATAGACATTTTATCCATCTATAACAAAATATTTTTAAAAAGAGAAACTTATTGTTGGACTCTATTTTCTTGTCTGAACTCAAGTAAACCTACGTTTATTTCCACTTTAATGACGTGTGTCTGCTGCCCTGCCCTCCATAGGTGCAGGGCCCCCACCCATGCAGGGACCGCAGGCATCTGCACACTAACGCCCCCCCCCATGGCTGAGTGCATGCTGGCGCTGCTCTTCCTTTCTTATACTTCTCTTGACTTGCAAGAAAATGAGTTCTAAACAGAAAATGCTGCAAAGAACACAAAAGCACATTAGATAAATGGGGTAGAAGAAAAAAAACAAGCCTAGTCACATGGAACGGGCTTAAGTTCTGACTTTTTAACCTTCTCAGTTATTACGCTGCACGTGGTGTTTCCGTATTATTGCCTCCTGCATAATTAATTTCATTACTATAATCTTCTGCAAGGATTTATAGTTAAATAACAGAAGGCAACTAAAGTAATAACAAAAAATAATAAGCATGAGAAATAGTTCACTGTCAGGCTATTTAGTTCTACATATTTATATTCAAAAGGCTTCTAAAAAATTCTTTTAAAATAAAAACAAATGCTTCCCCTGCCCACCCCCTCCCAAATCCAGGAAAATCTCTAGCTGTGGAACTCCCGAATATAACCCGAGGGGATCACAAAACATCACACAGTGCACCAGAGCCCGACGAGGGTGCACCTAAGCCTGCCCCCGACACAGTCGCAGGCTCCGGGGAGCTGCTGCAGGTGGGACACACCTGAAATTCTGCGCTGAGACAGGACTGGGAGCAATCAATCAAGGTATGAGACTGGTCTCCAAATAAGCACCACATACATCTGCATGCAAGACACTGAGAAACCTCAACAGCACACACAGGCAGGCAGGGAGGCCAGCCTCCCTCTTCCAGTCCCTCTCCCAGCTGACCTCCATCTGTCAGACACACACACGGAAACGTGCCCTCCACTAGCTGCAGAGCACAGGCGGACTTGGACCGGCTCCTCTCCTGCTGCATCCTGCCCTCTCCCAGGAGCCTCCAGCAGTGCCGGTGGCTGACTGGCTGCGGCAGGGCTGTGCCCCTGGGGAGAGCAAGCACTGGTCCTCCAACGAGGGTGCACAGCAGCCTCTTGCCACTAGTGAAAATCCCATGATGGCTTTTTTCTTTGTGGTACTGAGGATTGAACCCAGGAGTGCTTGATCATTGAGCTACACCTCTAGCCCTTTAAATTTTTTAAAAAATTTCAAGACAAGGTCTTGCTAAATTGCTGAGGCTGGTCTGGAACGTGCACTCCTCCTACTTCAGTTTCCAGAGTCACTGGGATTGCAGGCATGCGCCACCCACCCTGCTGACAATGGGTCTTCCTGCAACAACTTTTATGTGTATGTGTGTGTGTGTGTGTGTACTAAAGCGGAGGTCCTCGTGGAGGCAGGTGCACTGCCAGCCTGCCCTCTGCCTGCCTGCACATGGCCACCACTGCCAACACAGGAGGACCTCACAACCTTTCCTTCCCAGCTTCGCTGACAGCGGCAAAGTGACACCCCTCAGGTCCCCTCTGTACTTTTGCTTAATCTCTGAAGATGCCTGAACTCATAGAGCAGCTGGCTAACACTTCAATAGCTAGAAACTGCTTTCCCCTCACACCTGGACCTGCAGCAGGGGCTGGGCGCTGGACCCACAGACATGCTGCAGGGTGGGCGCCAGTCACACCGTAGCCTGTCTTCTGACTGACTGTTGGCCCACTTCCTGTCCAGCTGGAAGACACTGCCCCGATTCTCCCCAGTTCCACTTCCCCACTGGCTGACCACTGGCTACACAGATGACCCTTCCTCTGATGACTGTTCCTACTTGCTGAAAATGCCCCAGTGTGGCACTCACAGCTGGAAGGGATTCTGCTGGTGGACCCCATGCAGATTGAGCTGGGGGTCTGCTTCCTTGAGCTGGTTCCCTCCCGGGGCCCCTCGTGGAGCGGCCTCTGAGGGCTTGCTGTCCTTCCTGCTGCCGTTCCTACCTTGCTCAGCACCGTCTCCCTGGCCCTCGCTGGGGCCCCCTGTGGGGCGGCTGCTCTCGGGGGCAGCGGGTGCCACGGCAAACAGCAGAGTGTGCAGCCTCCTCTCAGAAGGCTGGGATGTCGGCTTTCAGGACAGGTTTTTTTCTTAAACTAGTTTTTTCCAGTTAAACTTACTATAATTATGCATTTAATTGATTAAAATTTGTGCCAACATGCAATTTGAGTGAGAAAAGAAAATTATTGTTTCTGTGACTATGAAGCTGAATGCTTTGGAAAAACAGGGTGAAAAGCCAATTGCTTTCAAAAGTGCACTGGAGGGAGGAGGAATAACCGTCCATGCCCTGAACACCACGAGCAGCAGCTGGCACAGGCTTCGGCACCACCGAGCTAAAGGCCGCTGTGGGGACAGCAGACTGTACCACCTGACAGCCATGTCTCCCGGTATTATGTTTCTTTTTCCAAATGTTTTACATTCTGGCTCATCACTTTTTTAGATTGCTGGGAAGTCATTTCATAAGAATAAAACCAAACTGCCCCCAAAACCCACCCAGGTTTAACTGGAGCTTACCAGCATGGAATCTTTAAGATATGCTGAAGAACTGTCAGTGTTTCGAGGACGCAGTGAACTCATTCCGCTGTACACTGAGGCCCACAGAACTAAAGCAGGTGCACAGCTAAGTGTCGCCCGCCCGCCCGCACACACGCAGGGCTGGGTGGCGCGTGCCCCATGGCTGAGGCCTGTCCTCACAGGCTGAGGCTGTGGGCTCACTCGACAGTTGTGCGGCTTCTCTTATCCCCAAACCCAGACATTTAGAACGGTTACTGCTGCCAGACAGGAAGCCCTCCTGATCAGGGGGTCACCGTGCTGCTCAGGGTGTGGCCCTGCCAGAGGGCCTGCTCACCTGTGGGTCCAGAGCCTCAGTGCGCAGGGTCCCGTGCCAGTGATGGCTCTGCCTGAGCCTGCACACCTACGTGTGGGTGCCGTGACCGGTGTCAGCAGAGGCCCACGCGCACGTCAAGGGTGGGCTAGCACAGCCATGCCCCACGACACCCTTTCCTAAAGACACACGTCAGTAACACTGCTGAGAACCCACGTCTCTGCAGGAGGAGGAGAGGGGGCACCCTGGGCAGCAGGTCAGATGTGGCCTTTGTACTTGGGAAGCTTAGTGTCCATGGGCAGGGGTGGGGGGTCTGCTCATGCACAGAGGGACATGGACACACAACTGCTCAATGCATCAGTGTGACACGTTCTGAAGCAAACGCACAAGGCCAGCTTCGTAAGGAGGGGCTGTGCGGTGGTGGCCATCGTTCTGACCCCCCAGAGCTGCTCTGATCACAGCAGCCCTTAGTCCCTTTCATTCTAAGGCCCCCTTGGGTTAGGTCGTGGCCAGCTAGACGATCAAGTTCACTGCTCTCTCGAGAACCAAAAGTTAGTAATTCCTCTAGATCATGACAAAAACCCTAATCCAGTGTGGGCATGGTCCTGCCTGTGGGTCAGAGAGGCCACCTGGCCTTCTGGCCTCATCCTTGAGCACGGCACTCCACCATGTCTTGCAATCTGCCATCCAAAATCCACACCCGAGGGCCACGCCTGGGGGAAGGGACCACCAGGCACGGTCTCTGTGACTCAGGACCACCCCCACCTGTCCTGCCACCTCGTCTGGACTGTGACCTGGTGCCATGGACAGCCCGTTTCCGCGTGGCTCTGCTGCACACACTGTGACGGGCCCCCCACAGCCAGGGCTGGTGAGGCTGGGTCCCATGGCACCGTGGGGGCGGTGCTCAGTCTGAAGGCTCTCGGCAGCTCCGGCACAACAAGCCCTCCCACACCAACAGGCCTGACTCCCTGAGGCAGCAACCTCTCAGTTCATTCTGCTCCAAGGTCAGAAGTGAGGAGAACGAGACGCACCGCAGACACGGGAACACCTGTGGGGACCGCAGGACAGGTGCCACCTCCCCAGCCCAAGGAGGACGTCCCCAAGGCTATGGCCACAGGACAGGCCACAGAGCCCCACTTCCACAGCGGGCTGGGCCTTCCACAGGCGCATGGCTTCTGTTACTGGGACAGGTGGTCGGGTGCCGCGTGTGGACTCAGCCCTCTCCTGCCAGCAAGGGCCTCCGGCTCCCTCTCCAGACCCCGTGTGTCACAGCTCCGGCCCAGGCGAAGGTCTGCCAGACAGTGAAATTCCAGACTTTCAAGATAGCTTTTCCAATAAATTCTCAAGTGCAAAATCTATAACCGAAGCCCTCTTCAAAGGGCCACCTAATGCCTGTGAACGTTCCACCTAATCCCTTCCCTAGGCAAAGCCCGCTGCATAAGGAGCAGGAAGACCACACGAGACCCCAGAGCGACTGGCCCTGTATGAAAGCCCACGGGAACACGGCTGGGAACGGGATGGGGCAGAGGAAGAAGGGGACCAGCAGTGTGCCTCTGGCAGCTGGGCCCTACCCGGAGCCCACCCGTACCCGCAGGGCAGTCGCTCTGACAGCCGCACCGAGGGCGCCGTCTCAGTCTCCCAGCGTCAGCCCAGGCAGGTCCTTCCCTGAGGCGGCGCAGCGCTATCCTGGCCAGGGAGGAGGAGCTGCAGACTTGGCCTCGACACAGAGAGCAAGCCAGGGGCTGCGGGCCCTCACGAGGCGTTCCAGACGCTGACCAGCTGATGAGCCTTTGGAGTGTGACAGCAGAGCACTCTCGAGACAGCTTGGACAGGAGAGGACGGGAGGGAACCCAGCCGGTGCCGTCCCGGGGGCAGCTGTGAGCCCCTTGGCGAGTCCACTCGCTCTCTCTGGCCCGCCATCTCCAACACAGCAAGGACGTCACTACCAGCACCCAGGCACCCTGAGCACGATGGACACCACTTAGTGCAAGAGAGCTGAAATTGAAGACCATGACTGGTGGTCCTCAGTGAACAACTGGAGGCAGGTCGGGCCTCATCAACAGCTGGTCACCAGCTGTCAGTCAGACCCCAGGCATGGTGGCCACCGTCAACAATCCACCAAAAAGAGGACCTCAGGTCCCTTGGCTACTACACTGTAAAAGCCACGAGGACCGCAACAGGGCCTTCATGGAGGCAGGAACTCGGATGACTCAGACACCACCACGAGACCCACAGAACACGACGCTCCAAAGGACAACTGAGGAAGAGCAGGAAGCCAGCGGAGGTGAGCCAGGCCCCTGGGGGAGCCAAGACAGGAAGGGAAGGCAGGCCACTGTGCCTGGGCCACTAAGCCTCCAGATGGGCATAAGGCAGAGAGACCTTGGCTCACAGGGGCTGCAGGTGCTGGGAACCCCACTTTAGGTATTTCTGGAATTCTGCCAGCTTCAGTTGGGATTCAGATCCAAGTTCTAGCTCCTGATTCTCCCAGGAACCTGGAAACAGGCCACCTCTCCCAGGCATGGCCGCCCTGGATCCTGGGCAGGCAGGCGTGGAGCCTGTCAGTCTGTCTCCGAAGGGACTCTCAGTGCCAGGCGGAGGGCTCTGACCAGCGGAGTGGATGCGGGAGAATGTGTCTGCAACCTGGAGACCCAGGGTAGACCTGCCTGCCCTCACAAACTCCAGGCAACCCCTGCCCTAGTCCTCCAGGGGTCGAATGCTTACTGTGCAAAGGGGGAACTTGGAAGCCAGGCCTGGGCACCTGCAGGGTCAGGAAGCAGGAGGCAGCTCCTGCAGGCCAGCCCTGGACCCTCCGAAGGCTGTGGAGGCTCGTCCTGGCCCTGGGAGCCCTGCCAGGCACTGTCTGAAATCTGCCCACCTGGCAATGTCCCACACTGCCATGGCTTGGCTCAGGCCACCACCTCCACCACAGCTGCTCCCAGCCTCTCCCCCTTGCCCGGTGCCATGGGGCTGTGCACACACTGCATCTTGACTGTCTGTCCACTGTGATGGGCAGCACCCCAACCCCCAATTTCTACTGCTGTCTGGCAGGGATCCAGTGGGCGTGTGTGGACACTGTATTCCACATAAGCAAGTCTGAGACAGGCTGGAAGAGGAGAGGGGTGTGGGTGCCCCTGTGGCGTGCACCTGGACTGCACGCCCGGGCGAAGAGCCTCCTGTCGCTGCTGCCGCTTCCAGTCACGCGGGAGCTTCCTGTGAGGCCAGGGAGGCGCAGGGTTTAAAGGCAGGCCACACTCACAGTGCCTATCAGAGACACTCCCCTGGGAGGATGGGGACAGCTGCCTTACGATGGTGACACCGCGAGCTGACTGCAGGACTTAAAGCAGAATGGAACTCTGCAACACGAGCTCTCGCTGACGGGAGCACTCAAGAATTTGATTTGACTTTATTTGATCACTTAAAGCAATTACCCAAGTTCTTAACTCTGAGGTTTTCTAGGGACACACGCAGAAAGTTCAGGGACGCGACTGATTGTTACAGCCTGAGAATGCCGAGTTGGCACCGTGAAATGGCACATCAGTGGTCCAGACCTGAGAAGGAGGGGCAAGAGAGCAGTGCCCACGCCGGCGAGAGCGACTTGGATGAAGGGCAGTGTGGGTTTCAGAACACGGCCCAGAGGACCGGGCAGCGCTTCTCAGGCAGGCTCCGCACAGGGTCTGCAGGGAGGCACGGGCAGGCCAGCTCCTGCTCTGCGGCGGCAGGTCCACTCTCAAGCACACTCAGCTCCGAGCAGAGCAACGAGCCAAGCCTTGACCCAGAGACCAGGGTCAAACCCTCAACTACCTGAAGACAGCTTCAAGGTTCACCTTGAATCAATAATCTTCACTTAATTAAAAAGATGAAAGCGATCAGCAAGAAGCAGAAAGAAAGAGGGCTGGAGTACAGCCCAGAGGCAGAGCACTGGCCTAGAATGCAGAGGGTCCTGGGTTCCATCCCCAGTAGCAGGAAGCAAAGGAAGGAGGAAGGAAGGAAAGGAGAGGAGGGAGGAGACCGCTGGCCGTTCTGAGCGCACGTCGCAGCTGGCTCCCTGCATCTCCAGGCTTTTCCTCCACAGGCCCAACCAACCTCGGCTTGAAAATACTCGGGAAAAACCCACATCGGCACTGAACACCACGACCTTTCCTCCTCACCACCTCCTGCACAATACAGCGCACCCCTGCTGGCACAGCACCTGCGTGTCAGGCTCCCTAGGTCCTCTGGAGATGGTCACAAAGCCTACGGAGGACGGGACTTGAGCACGCTCAGGTTCTAGTAACGGCCAGGGTCGAGGCCCAGGCTCTGCAGGCACGCTGCAGGATGGCCATCCACACGACCTTATGTCGCGTCTTTTTAAAGAGAGCAACCATGGCAGACAACCTGCCTCCCACTCTCAACAGAACTGAACGTCCACCCAGTCCTGCCCGTCAGTGCCAGCAGTGTCTAGCGCGGGTAACGCTGTCCGCCCAGCCCCTGCATTCCGCTCCTCTCAGCAGAGTTCTGTTTGGGGCAGCACTGTGCCCACCTGTAGGCCCCACTTTCCAGCTTCCGCTCTGGGTGGGAGGCCATGGGACACTGCTATTGTCAATCAAGGGTCAAGGAAGTCACAGGGTGGCTTCTGGGAGGGGCAGGACAGGTGGCATCTGCTTTCTGCCCCTGCTGGAATGCTGAGATGATGCAGGTGGGCAGCCGTCCTGCCACAGTCACACACAGAGGGATGCGCTGTGGGCTCCTCCCTCACAGCCACACCCCAGGGCTGGCCTTGAGGACAGTGGCTAGGGGCTGGGCCCTGCGGCTGGGGGCAGGTCAGGGTGTGCACAGCGAGTACTCACAGTCTGCCGCGTACTCCACCTGGGAGGGCTGTGCGGGCGCCCCGTCTGCAGCGTGTGGGGTGGGGGCAGAGCTGTCAGCCTGCGCTTTCCGGACCAGGGCTGCCAGGGGATGATCCGGGTCCACCACCTTCAAGGGCTGGGGACAGAGAAGACACACGCACACAGTTTCAGCGTTTTCTGTGCTCGGAGAAACAAGCGCTCCTGTTAATGAAAGCCCAACTCCACTTTACAATAGCGTGCACGCCCTAGAGCAACCTCAGCGCAGACACCGCACACGCACACGCGCACACAGAGGAGCCGGCCGTGTCCAGGTGAGATCACACCACACCCCCAACAATGCAGAGCAGACATGACGGACAGGAGCGTGGGACAGGCCATCAGAACCACAGCCCTCGCAGAGGCTTCGCGAGGAGGTCTGCCCAGCAGCCGCCTGCTTCTGATCCTTGCAGCCAGGGGTGGTGGTCCCAACCAAGCTCCCGTAAGGCTCGGAAAACCGGCATCCTGCAACCCCTGAACATGCTGTCAGTCACCAGAGCCCACACACTCCAGGCGACCTTCTGCTAGGTCCTGAACCTCGCCCCTGACCACCACACGGGAGGTCCTGAGGAGCTGCAGCCCTGCGCTCCAGCTGGCTGTGAGCCCAGGGCACCGAGTGAGCCCATGGCCTCTCTCCATGGGCCCACTAAGCAGGGGGTGCGTCAGGCCTGGACTGCTACTCCTGAAACTGTCTATCAGCCAATCAATCAAGAATGATTCCCTGCAGGGATCAGCCACACAGCATGACTGCTGAAAACCACGTCTGCAATCTCCCAGACGGCTGCGTCTTTAACCACGAAGGCAGGCAGACGCACCAAGTGCTGCTGGCTTCTCTGTAAGGACAAGGGAAGCTCAGAAGCAGAAACATGCTGGGAAACCGCCCGTGAAAGTACCAAGGACTTCAAGAGGCAGGGCTGCAGAGCTCCCGTAACAGCCAACCCTGCAATGAAACCTACACGGCCAAGCGGTTTCCGAGTCAGCTTCAATATCCTTCCTACTCTAAATGTCCCAGGAGACAGAAGGACAATAAAACAAAGATAATTTGCTTGTAAAATTTATAAAACAGATATGCAGGAAATAAAAGCAGCTTTGTCACCAAACTGAACACAAGAGCGCTCAGTGGCGATCAGGGAGGACGCAGCTGCAACACACAGACGTGCTCACCCCATACTCTCCATACCAAACGGCAATTTCTAGCTCACTGATGCGACACAGACCTTCATCAGCTCTTCCAGGCGGCTGCTCTTCTTGGAGGCAAAAAGAGACGGGTGTAGGTAGCTCCCATCTTCCTCGTCGTCCTCCTCCTCGTTGTCAGAGGTGGTGCCTGACTCTGGAACAAGATGGAGACTCTGGTGAAGCTGTAGACAGCATCAAGTACTGCGGCGCCTCTGCAAGCGGGTGCAGCTGAAGCAGAACCACAAGGCTCTGGCGTGTGGCAGGAAGAGTACAAATAAAGTCTCCAAAGACTTAGCAGCAGACAAGGCAGAGCGACATCTGGGCATTTTTTTTCAGTTATCTGTCTACCAACTCCTGTGGAGAACACTCCCTGTGGACACCCAAGTTGCTCAGAAGGAAGCTGGACAGGACCCTCGGCCACGCACACCCCCGCTCTAGCATTTGCTAGTCTGGGAGCAATGAAAGAGCTTTCTTTCATTAGAAAAAAGAAAAAACAAAAAAATACCGAGGCAAAAATCTTGCTGATTTATGGGAAATAAAATGACACCAAAAAAAAAAAAAAAAACCAACAAAAAAAAACCAAAGATGAGAGAGGTGGAGGCAAAGCTGCATTCAGATTTCCACAATGATGTTGGGGTGGAGCTGGGGTGGAGCTGGGGCGGAGCGCGGGCGGAGCGCTTGGCTCGGGGTGCCATCCCCCAGCACGGGGTGGGGGGCGGAAGACTTATACTAACTCATCTGAAACATCTGATTTCGGCTGAATGGAATGGAAGACACATGTGAAGAGGTGGTCTCTGGATGTTATTCCAAATAGAGGCAGGAGGCTTGTAAGAGCTCCACACAGAGACACCTACAGATATAAAAGCTCCAGACAGACACTTCAAGGAAACGAGCCATTCCATTTTGGAGTGCACGACCTGACTTCCCTCCCTGAGCACAGCGGTGCAGGCCTGTGCTGGGGGACGCACCCTTCTCTCTACAGAATGCCAAGCAGCTGAAAGGAGAGGGCAGGCGCCAGCCCCAGAGGCCACCTTCAGATCCTGTCAGTGCTTAACCCCAGGCCACCGTGGGTAGGACAGCAGCCGGGAGCTTCAGGTGGCACACCAGCAGGAGCTCACAAACGACGCAAGGACCCCCAAGCCGGCCTCCACCTGCCCCCCAACGCCAGGCCCAAAGAGAACACAACCAGGACCACATACTTTTTTTCTCCTCGCTCTTGCTCTCTGCCAGCACTGTGTAGCGCCCCTCCTTCATAGCCTTCTGGATGAACTTGTAGTAGGGGTTGAGGTAGTGATCAAAGCGCAGGAAATCAAACTGCGAGTTGCGTGCCTGCTTGGCTTTCAGCATTATTTCAAACTGTGCTCCCTGCTTGCACACGAAGTTGGCCGTGCGCTCAATGATGGCGTGCATTTTGGCTGTCGGTGGCTAGGAGAAAACACACGCTGCAGTCACCCATCTGCTGTCTTTCCCCTGACCACACGATTTAACTGAGAGAAAGAAACAGCACTGCTTTCACTGTTCACTTCAAGATGAGAAACACTCCAACTGAGACCCCGTCTGGTGCTGCAGTGAGGTGACACCGGTCTCTGAAGCCCACTCGTCTGTGGGAGGAGAACACGCTTGCCGAGGCACATCACTTAGCCTCTCGACAGAACCCGCGGGAGTCGGTCTTATGCACCAAACTGACAGCTTTCCGCACAGCCTCGCCCACGCTGGCTCCAGGGCTGCCGAACCTCTGCAGAGGCCAGCAGCCTGGGCACACGTGCGTCTCCCGGGGGAGGAGCATGTGCTTCTGAGTTTCCCAAGGACCCAAGAACCCCTCTGCGACCCCCCCCTCCCCCGTCTTTTTAGGACTAGGCCTTACTGCTGCCAAATGGTCCCCCCACAGCTGAACAGGGAGGTCAGGCTCGTGCCAGGGGCTCAGGCCAAGGCTCTTCTGTACCTTGCCACCTCTGCTGATCCCAGGTCCTGCGAGGGCTCAGTGGGACGCCACTCCCACCTGCAGCCAGCTTTCCAGGCGGAAGGAAGTGCCCTTGCAGCGCTGTCCATTCACAGGCAGCGCTCGAGGCCCCTCCTCCCTCACTTAGCCACTGAGTCGCTTCCGCCACACCATGCGTGGGCCACTCCTGTCCACAGCCCTGCCAGACAAGGGCTGGTCTCAGAACGCTCTTAACAGCAACTCAGATTCGCACTGGAAGTTACAGGAAATCCCATGGAAATAAAACTGGAAATCATTCTCATTAAAAAAGAGTGGTTAAGAATCAATATGATTACTGTGGTTTCAGGGCGTCGTCCTTCATAAGACATAATTTAATTTCTGAATTAATAATGTCTGTCACATTTAAGGATAAATGCCTACAACTGAAGTTGGACTTAGATCCCCAAATAAACTAGATTCCATGTTAAAGGCCACTGTGGGCTGAAATATGAACCCTGACACAGACTTCCATTGGCTTTAGTTAAATACTACAATGTTGTGTTTTTTTTTGGTACCAGGGATCGAAAATTCAGGGGCACTTGACCGCTGGAGCCACACCCCAGCCCTATTTTGTATTTTAATTAGAGACCTGGTCTCACTGAGTTGCTTAGGGCCTCGCTAGGTTGCTGAGGCTGGCTTTGAACTTGTGATCCTCCTGCCTGAGCCTCCTGAGTCCCTGGGATTACAGGAAGGCACCACTGTGCCTGTCCTCCGACTCACTTTTAAAATGGTAAATCTATAAACTTGTCAATTAATGATCACTTCAGAACAATGACTTTTAAAGGAAAATATGTCCCCCAGAGTAGGTTCCAGTACCAGACATGCTGGTTTGGACTGCTCTAAAAGTAGACCTGTTAATGATCCAGTGTCACCACAGCAGTCAACACGCAAGGGCAGGTGCGTGGACAGAGCAGCCACGGTCACTAGAGAAAGCACCTCATGAGCAAGGTCAGGGTTGCTACCAGAGGAAGGAGGCAGGCGGTAAGAAGAGCCCTTCTTTGCCACCTCTGTCATGCAGACTTCAGAGGACTCCTCTCCACTGCAGAACGTCATGCGTGCTCCTACTGTTCAATGCATTTAAACACTCGACAGACGCGGGAATGCAGATCAATGGCAGAGTACGAGCTTGGCACGCCTGGTGCCTTGGGTTTGAGCCTCAGGACCAAAACCCACGAAAACTAACAGTCCATGTGTAAACACGTGTGTGTCACAGGTACAACCTGATAAGAGGGCTGTCCTTCCCTTCTGCGTCTCAGGGAAGCCCTCTGTTAAGAGGGCCCGGAGCTGAGAGGCAGGCTGCTGCTGCCTGGCCCCTCTCCTCTGACACCCCTTAGTAAGGCTTTAACCACAGAGCAAGGCCTGGAAGCAGGAGGGGCATCTAAGGTCAGGAAACCCTCGGTGATGGGAAACTTTGGACTAAGATGTGGCAGAAGAGGAGGGGGCAGGAGAAAGGGGGGAGTCAAGCAAAGAGCAGCAGCGGTGGCTGCGAGGCTGCCTTCTCCATTGGAGATGGAGAAAAAGAAAAAACTAGCTTTGCCCTCAGGCTCAAGTAAATCCCAGATCCAATCACAACTCAAATGTAAAACAGAACAGCATAGAATACAGAGTATTTTCAATGGGAGGGGCATTCAAAGCAAGCTTCAAAACCCTGCAGCCATCAGGAGGGACCCACAGCCTCCAGCAGCACAGATGGTGGGGAAGGAGCCACACAGCTACAAGACAAGGCACCTGGGAGGGACACGGGGCAAGCCAGCCTCCTCCCTCTCCCACCCCACGCTGATCACCACCAGTGAAGCTGTGATAAAAACAACTACTGTGTACAACATGCAGCCGGGGGCCCACCAGAACCCCGGCCTGCCAGGTGCAGCTCAGGGCAGTTTCTCAGCTCAGTGCTTCTCATCTGTCACCCACTGCGGCCTGTGCCCGTGAGCAGTGGGTCACAGCACTCCGCACACACAACAGAGGCTCACTGTGAGCTGCCTTTCCTAAGCCGCCACACGCAGCCATCAACGTCCAGCTGCCCCTGTCCTTGAAGCACGTTCCCCAGAAGCACATGTGACCAGGCCTGCTGGCCGGGAGGACCTCTGGGTTCCAGGACTGCACAGGGAGTGGCTGCTCTGGGGAACTGAGCAAAGCTCTGCGCCGGAGAACAGGCAGGACTGTGCCGGGTGGACAATCTGTGCCTCAGACCACATTTTTTGGGCTCGGAACTCCATCTGTGCCACCTGCAGTGTCTCAGAAGAGCGTGGAGACAGGTGGGTAGGGATGAGCTAAGTGACGAGCTCTCCACCTCCCAGCCAGCGGCACGGAGACAGTCCAGAGGCTGGCGGGCATGTGGGGCACCGGGGACAGACCACGATGGACGTGGGTCCCTGGGAAAGGACAGATGACTGAATTCGCCCCGTGAAGACACACGCTGCACAGTTACACACCCGGAGGAGACTGAAGTCCCCACTCCCCACAAAGCAGACAAACACGTGGAATCACCACACAAAGCTAAAGACAAAGGCATCACGTCACTTGAGGGGACTTCAGTCTAGAGGCTCCGCTGTCAGGCAGGGGGCTGCGTGGGGTCTGTCACAGGGGCACACAGGCATTAAGCAGGAGGCAAGCAGAGCCACCAGGCGCCGTGACCTCTTCAGGTTCTCACCAGCAGCCAGTTTAAGACCAGGAACCCCCCACACACTTGCTTTCCCTGCCAACCGCCCAGCCCCCCGCCTGCAAGTCACATCCACACGACGGTCACTGAATCCAGGCAGCCTTTCCAGGTGCAGCGAGCTGTGCACAGCCACCCGCCGACACGGACACCACATGTCGGCTGGCCTCCCCACGTCTGGCACCCACACCACACCAGTGTGCAGTTGTACAACCGACGCCAGACACCACGGCCACTGAAGGAACACTGCACAGAGGACCTGGAAGACGCCACGCCGAGACTCAGCCAAGCAGCGGCCACGGGCCCGGGGCCTGCGGAGCTTGCGCTCCTCGTGGAGGCTGCTCCTGCTCCGCGGGGCGGCAGCTGTGCTGGCTCTGGAACAGCCACTGAATGTTTTAATAGGAATTAAAGCCACAAAACTCTGTCACGGCTCTGTGTTTATATCTGCATAGAAATTCCAAAAAATTATATCAAAGACACGTGACAGGGCTGGGGACACAGCTCAGTGGGTAGAGTGCTTGCCTCATAAGCACAAGGCCCTGGGTTCAATCCCCAGCACCCCCCCAAATAAATAAAAAAATAAATAACATTCCGAATAGCCTCAAGCAGAAGTTTTTAGTATGAAACGCAGGTAACAGAGCCAACGTGGCTTCGAGGCTTAATGCTGGTGGGCTCACGGGCAGAGTGGTCATTCAGGAGCCCAACGCACACCAACATGGTGCCTGCTTTTAGGCCTGGGGACGTCAGTCACCATCAGTCTGCATGTGACGCCTCTAGCTCTGACCACAGCACAACGGTCAAAGCTGGAAACAGGAGCAAATCGGCGCAGCACTGACCCGAGGCAAACCTGAAGCCACAACCCACACTAGGAGGAGAGAGGGAGACCTAAGCGAATCCCTGAGAAGAATGGACCTAAGGCAGGAACTGAAGGGTCATTCCGGATCAGAGGTAGAAAGAAAGGGCGAGAACTGCCACACCCGTGAACCCCACTGGGAGCCCAGCAATCTCCTAGAGATTAAGAGACACTGTCTTCCGTCAGACAAAACTAGGAGCCCCGAAGGCCGTGGGCAGCGCCTGCAGCCCAGCTGCAAAGGGCAAGGGCAAGCTTCTCGCCGACTTTCCAAGTACACACAAAACCCACTTTAAACACCCTAACACAGCGTGGAGGCTGGCGGGTAGAGGGCCGAGGGCCGAGGGCCGAGGCCACACTGGCCAAGCGGGAAAGTTCTTGACTTTCCCAAGCCTGTTTCTCATCTGCAAGGAGGAGCCACAGTGCTACCTCAGAGGGCTGTCGGCACCCATGGGAGAATCCAAGAGCAGCAGCTCAGCACAGGGCCTGGAATGCGGAGTTCCCTCAAGGAGCAGCCTTGGTTTTGGCTTTCCGGCCACTGAGACCCAACCTTAGTTCAACAAGGTGTAGCTGAAGACTCAGCCGAGTCCAGGGCCAACCTGGGGACACCGCCACATAGCTGGCACAAGGAACTCACCTGGCGCTCCTCAGTGGCGGGCAGCCTGCACAGCACAGGGCTCGTCATGACTGAGGACTCCACCCAGAAAATGAGGGAAAAGGCCAGGAGCCCAAAAACCACACACGGAGAAGTCAGAACAAAGCGCAGCGCCCAGCAACGCTGTCCGAGTGTGAACCTCCAGAGCGTGCCCGGCACACCACCACCAACCCTGACACGCTCGGCCACACTGGCCAGGCTGGGGACTCGACCACACAGCTCCCAGCGGTGCACACCAGGTGCAGATGAGCTACCCTAGTTATTCCGCTCTAATGGCTCCATCGTCCTTTCAGATGAACGCCAGCGGGAGGTGGCTTCCTCCCCACTCACTCCCACACCTGCGCAGGGCTCCCCTGAGCAGCAGGGCACCCTCACTGTGCTCACACACAGCACGTAAGAACAAGGGCCTCGAAAGAGGCGCACATACCAGCTCCACGTCAGACGGGACGTTCAGCCCTAGAGGGGCGATGAAAGGCTCTTCATTCTCCTCCAAATTTTCAGCCTCGTTTTTTTCTATAATAAAAGAAAATTAATAACTTCAGAACAATAGCCAGGGAAGAAGGCTCCCACCAACAGCCTGCAGCACCCAGGGAAGAGCAGCAACGGGCTCTTCCTGGTCTCTTCCTTCTGTCACTAGTTCTGAAACCCTTTCCAGTGGTCTGCTCTACCCCACCACATTGGAGGGGACTCACTTCACGAGTTCCAAAAGGTGGTGGTACGCAGAGGATCACGGCTGGTCTCACTTCCAACCCTGCCACTTCTTGGCTCTGGGATCCTGGACATGGGCCTCTGTCCCTCCGTTTCCCAGGGCCGTGTGGGGTGTGAGCCAACCCACATGACCACCGATAGAGCAGAATGCTGGACTCCAGGCAGGCTCCTGGCCAGGGTCCGGGCTCTGCACTGCCCAGCTTCCCTGCCACCCAGGTGTGCACTGAACTGGCACCGTTCCTGCAGACTCCACGGCATCAGGCACAAGACAAGGTGACGGCCCCCTGGACAACCCAATCTTGATCATCCAATCGCGAAAACCTCATCGCCAACATCACGACTTCTCCACCCAAGCAAGCTAGTGCACCCACAGTCAGTTCCAATTCTATTTATTATCAATCAAAACATCTACTGGGGCTGGGGATATAGCTCAGTTGGTAGAGTGCTTGCCTTGCAAGCACATGGCCCTGGGTTCAATCCCCAGCACCGCAAAAACAAAACAAAACAAAACAAAACAAAACAAAAACAAAAAAAACATCTACTGCCGGGCGTGGTGGCGCATGCCTGTATTCCAAGAGACTTGGGAGGCTGAGGCAGGAGGATCTCGAGTTCAAAGTCAGCCTCAGCAACTTAGGGAGGCCCTAAGCAACTCAGTGAGACCCTGTCTCTAAATGAAATACAAAATAGGGCTGA
>JAJEJO010002826.1:2656-25830 GCA_020662805.1 Glaucomys volans | reverse complement strand
CAGTGGCCGAGTGCCCCTGAGTTCAATCCCTGGTTCAAAAAAAAAAAAAAACCCATCTACTATGTGTTAGATAAGGTGCCGTAAGTTACTTCTTAAATTCTAAGGTACCTGAATATATCAATTCAGATGATTATCGATCTAAAATGACACAGTGAAAAGCACCAAAGTTTAAAAAACATTTTAAAGAATTTCACCTTTTACTTAGGTTTTTATTTCAAGAACAGTGACAAAAGAAACAAATATGGAACCTTCATCAGAGCAAACGTTCCCGTCACACATGGCGCAGCCTCTCAGATCAGCAACACCAACATCTCTTCACGTCTGATTCCTCAGTGACCCCGGGGGCTGTGAGCAGGTGTCACTGTGTAAGAAAGCCTGGGCGCTCTCACCCGTGACCCAAGTCGACTGGGAATCCCTGGCAGAGGCTGACCTGTGTCCCACCTGTTCTGTACATGGTAAGAACGAGGTGAGGGGGAGCCAGTCACTGCCACCCAAAACTCCGTGTCCAGCAACCCCCCCCCAGCTCCAGCAGCCAAATGACAAGAGTGGAACTGGAGGTATCGAAAACGGGCTTGTCGAGATCTTCCACAGGGAAAACGCCAATGACAACGAAGCTTTCTCAAACCTCTTTGAGGAGGCCAGGGGTGTGTGTTTAAAAACACAACTTTCACTATATTCTTGTAAAGTAAAAAAAGCAACTAAAACTTTGTCTATTCAAATAGCTCCTCTGTTGCATTAAGCTGTGCAGGAAACTAAAGGCCGTGTACCTGAAGGCACTGCTTGGGACCCGGAGGTTAAACGATCATTCTGTTCTCAGACAGGCCTTTATGCTCAGAGGCACAAAGTAAAAACCAACCTCTGCAATGCCAACTCAGACTCAAGTGTATTCCAACTGCCTTTTCTTATTAGACATGCACTCAAGTTGGGCGCTGTGGCGCACGCCTGTAATCCAAGTGACTTAGGAGGCTGAGTCAGGAGGATCACGAGTTCAAAGCCAACCTCAGCAACTTAGCGAGGCCCTAAGCAACTCAGTGAGACCCTGTCTCTAAATAAAATACAAAATAGGGCTGGGGGTGTGGCTCAGTGGTGGAGTGCCCCTGGGTTCAATCCCTGGTTCCAAAAAACAAGAAATGCACTCACAGAACTGGGGATGTGGTGGAGTGTGGGAGCGCCTGCCCAGCCCGTGCAAGGCCCTGGGCTCAATCCCCAGCACTTGAAAAAAATCAGTAAAATAAAGGATGAAAAGCTGTGACCAGGCTGAAAAACACCTTGCTGCTGAGAGGAGATGAGGTTGGGCAGAAAGAGGCAAAGTGCCTGCTTGGCTGACGCCACAGGGTTTCTGTACTAAGAGGTGCTAAGTTATTTTGAAAAGGAAGGAATATTCACACATGCTGACAATTCAGGAAACAAAACTTAATTCCACCTTCTACCTTAGAAGAAGGTGACAGCTAGGTGCAGTGGCTCCTGCCTGTGATCCCCAGCTGTGCAGGAGGTGAGGCAGATTACAAGTTTAAGGCCACCCCAGGAAACTCAGCAAGGCCTTGTTTCAAGACAAAAAATAAAAAGGGATGAGAAAGTAGCCCCGTGGTGAGTGATCCTGGGTTTAAGCCCCAAAATTGAAAAAAGGAAAAACAAAACAAAACAAAAACACCAACCCAACACTGAACCTGGTTGCCAGTGGTACCAGGCACCAAAATGAACCCTATCAGAGAGGGTGTGTGTGTTGGGGTGGTGTTTTATATGGACTGCTGCAAGTTAAACATAAAATGCCAGCTTACAAGGTTCCCATGAGCCCAATATCCACTTACGAAGAGTGTTTTATATTAAGAGAAGGCAAATCTAGGAAATATACTGACGTTTGCAAAATTTAGAAAATATAACAAAGTTTGTCATCTCTGAGACCAATAATTACATTGAAACAGCGAGCCAACATCTAGAACAGAGTGGACAACTGTGAAGTGGCTCTGTGGGCCCAGGGTCTATCTCAGACACATGACGGCCAAAGCGTCAACCTGCAGCAGAGGGAACAGAAGAACTCAGCTGTAGCCGGGCGCGGTGGCGCACGCCTGTAATCCAAGCGACTCGGGAGGCTGAGGCAGGAGGATCGCGAGTTCAAAGCCAGCCTCAGCAACTTAGCGAGGCCCTAAGCAACTCAGTGAGACCCTGTCTCTAAATAAAATACAAAATAGGGCTGGGAATGTGGCTCAGTGGTGGAGTGCCCCTGGGTTCAATCCCTGGTTCCAAAAAAAAAAAAAAAGGAGAGCTCAGCTGCTCCAAGGACAATGCACGGACACAACCCGGAACCCGGAACCGGCCTGCAGTCACGTGGCCCATGCCTGATCTAGAATGCAAGCAAGTTAACAGGGGCTCTTCTAAAGACTGGGGCCATGAAAAGACATGTGGCCTTTATACATTTTATTTCTTTACCTGTGAAGTGCTGGTATTCTTTCTTTCTGGTAAAAAAAACCCCCACGCATTTAAAACAGAAATAACGCGTGTTGTCCAGAGATGAGACAACAGCACTCAAACTACCCAGGACCCCTAACAGGTAGTTTATTCTGGACAAATGCACATTTGCTTCTCAGATCTGCAAGACTTCCATCACATCAGGATGATCACCCGAGGGACTTTCAGGTTTAAAAGCCATGCAGAAAGGGCTAAGTTCCTCTAGTCTTTAGTCTCAGCATGTTGTGGTCTCACTTGGAGAGGGTCGCTCTCCATGGTTCCCAAACAGAGCTGTGCACGTGAGGCTTTGCCCAGATGATGAGTGGGAGGGCAGAAGGAAAGCCTATATGCCTGCCTGCCTGGTCCGCTCTTCCACGGCACCACCCCTAGTGGAAGGCTGGGGAGGGGCCTCACTGCTGCGTTAGCCCGCAGCTGCTGAAACTGCTTCATGTGAATTACTGAAGGAGAAACCAATTAAGTCAAAATAACAGACTCAGTTAGCTCTGACATTCTCTGCAGGATGTGATCCAGTTTGTCAAACATCTGAACGGGTCTCCAAAGTTCTCTGCAACAGAATACGCTAGCGTGTCCTCAATGCCTCTAGTTCACACCACTGTTGGTGACAATGACTGATCAGTAAAGGCTCCCAGGCCTTACAAAGAGACAAGGACACTTCCTGCTGTGCCAGAGGAGCCTGGATTTTTTGGTAGCAATGCTTTGTAAATTCAAAATTCCCAGAGAGTTAATCCAGGAGAGCACATTTAAAATCTTTAATTTTATGCTGATAGTTTTGTGCTACATAAACAAATTCCAGGGATGTCTCCACTGGACATGGATCATCACGTCAGCTGCCGAGGGGTAAGCAGAAGCAGGTCACGTGAAGGAAAGGTGACATAAATCCACACTACCTGCTGCCCACCCCTCCACGGCTGGCAGAGGACAGCGAGGACTTCGACAAGTGCTACCAATCCAGAAACAGACTCCAGAGGCAGTGATTCACTGTCGCCCAAAGGCAACCTGGATGCAGCGCAGATGATCAGGGTCTAGTTCATTTTCTGCCTGTTAACAATTCATTTTCTAGTTCTGATTCATTTCACCAGAAGAGGAACCCACGAAAGCTTGCGGATGCTGTGGCCAGCGCCTGCTGACGGGCATGCAGCTCACTCACCTCTCTGCTTTGAAGGCTCCTCCTCCTCTGTTGGCTCGGATGGGTCGTAGTAGTCACTGCCGTAAGTGAACCCCACGGCACTGTAGGTCCCATCCTCTGCCAGCGCTTCACTCAATCGCTTGTATTCTTCCTCTTGAAGAAAAACAAGGATTTTGTTAACGAAAATGGAAGCTTACTGGGAAAAATTTCATTTACTGCTAAAGTTGTAGCTATCAATAAAGCAACAACACATTTTTTTCAACCTTCTTTTGAGGCAAAAGTGTTTCTAGAAATGCACACTTTATGTCTACCAATATGCACTTTTGCCAGTAAGTGTTTACCCACAGAAAGCAGAATACACATCTTTTGTGGAAGATTTCTTCCTGCTGAGAAAATCTTGGGATTAAGAAATGTATTAAAGATCGTTAAGGCAAAGACAAGAACATCGATTCTGATTCATACGATACTGTTAAAGAGGAACAGTTAAAGAGTTTGGCTTTTGTTTTTTCAAATCCCAGTCTGCCCTCAAAGCTGGGAAAATTCTGTGTGGCTCTATATATAAACTATCCTGAGGTCCTCTCAGAACGCAAAGACTCCTGTTTTCCAATCCACTGGGTACTGTCAAGATAATATCAGAAAGAGTGAGTATAAAAAAATGAATGGGAGTAAACTTTCAAATACTTAAAAATTTTAAAGTCGTGGCTGAAAGAAGTCTTTCTTGAGCAGTACCTTGCCTGGCCTCCTCCTCAAGCAAGTCCGTATGCAAGGCTAAATACCTCTCTTCATCACACAGCGCCTCTACCCGCGCCTCCTCTTCCGACAGCTGGTAGTCTCGGTTCCAAGTGGCATACTCGGCATCGTACGCAGAGAGGTCATGCAGGTGACCACGCCCATCGTATCTGCAATGCGAACACGCTGGTCAGCATGCAGCAGTCACCGCCTAGGCTGGTTGCGTGTGGCACTCGATGCGTATACTTACCAATCACAATCATAAAGTAAGTATCAAGAGAAAGGTACAACTGCTCAGACTTACACTTAATGCGGCTAGGCACCTCTCCTACTGTTTAACTCAAGTTATCTTAACAAAGTCTGAACTCCACTTTATAGCACGATAAAACTCGTAATTAAAGGCAGACAATCCTTTAAAGCATAAATGGCATCCACCTTACTAGCAGTTCTTACCGTGCATGGTTTGATCAACCATTCAATGCCACTTGTTACAAAAAAAACAAACAAAAACTTTTTTCTGAAAAGTTAAATATCATAGCTTACATTCACACAAACCGAATACATAAATACCTATCCGTAAGAACCAAACGGTCGAAATTTCC
The DNA here is from genome assembly GCA_020662805.1 of Glaucomys volans. Taxonomy (NCBI): domain Eukaryota; kingdom Metazoa; phylum Chordata; class Mammalia; order Rodentia; family Sciuridae; genus Glaucomys; species Glaucomys volans. The sequence continues at coordinate 20,907 of JAJEJO010002826.1, read as the reverse complement.
TCGCTTCTTTCTGCTAGTCCCGAACTCTCAGGAGAGATCTTCATCAAAGACACTTGCGTCCATGGGAGGTAAAATCTTGGCTAGGCTCTGGCCCCTAGCCACTTGGCTGAGGAAATAAGTGCTGGGTTATGTGGTAGAGAGACACACATACATAGGAACAGCGACATAAACATGCAGTGTGAGGAGGGTCCCTGAAACAGGGAAACCATCAGCAGACGCGCGTCAGTACTTCCTTCTCAACTTGATACCCCAGGAAATAACATAGACGAGAAAGCATCCAGGCTTCTCTTGCATGGACCAATAGGTACTTTACCGACCGGAGAACAAGAAATGCACTTTCTGCCGTGCTTTTAACATGAAAAGATTCAATGAAAATGCTGTCAACGTACAACTGTCAGAAAACGAGTGAGTCGGCTAATTTTACTTAAAACGCTCAGATTTTGGGTCACAGAAGCAAATATCGAGCGACAAAAGTCTGCCTGATTTTTTAATGCTGACTTTTGTAATGGTGATCAAGTTAATGGGGGGGAAAAAGCCAAAAATACCAGGGAACCCAAGTTATTGCATTTTATTAAAACTTAAAATTAGTTTTATTTTTATGTAAACCTCCTTATCTTACAAATGTAAACTATTGTTTAAAAATATTACACATTTACATGTGTGGTGCTTGCTCCCCACCAGTTCTGGGAGACCTAAGTCCAATCATGTGCAGAACGACATGGAAACTGCTGAGACATCAGCGCTCACCAAAACTTTGAAAATGCACATCACAAGTCACACTTCGGAAAGCAAGCCCGAGCGCTCAGGCAACGTCCTTCCACATAACCGGCAGTTCAGGGCACAGCACATCTGAGCAGAGCGGGGGGCCGTCAGATCCAGAGCCCATCTCATCTGCAACCCTCCCTTCTCGGAGTCCTTGTCTCCTAGCTCTACCTCCAGACAGAAACGTCAGGGAAGGAAAAAGGCCTACTTGGTCAGTATGTGTCCATTCTGGCCAGCTCAGAGGTCATCCCTACAGTCATGTTCCAGGGCTTTGCAGAATCCAGTTTTAATCGTCTCAAACGACGGGCTTCCTTGGCTCGGAGAGACTATTCCACAGCTTAAAGGCTGGTCTCGGTTAGCCTTTCGGTCCGGGCCCCGGGAGGAGTGCTGCCCAAGCGGCAGGGAACATCCCGCACCCGGGGAGGGGGAACGCGAGCGGGGAGCACAAGCCTAAGCACGGAACGCCATCCCTGCCAACCACACACCTCTGCGGCCGGCCGGCCGGCCTCCGCCGCCTCGGCCCGACCCGGGCGGCGCGCCTCGGAAGGACACCGCCGGCCGCCGGCCCGCCCGTCTCGGAGACGGTGCCGCGGGCCTAGGACGCCCCCTACGCGCGGCCGGGGTCCGCGCGACCTCGCCCACCGCCCGCGTCTGCCAAAGGGCCGGCCTCGCACCGGGCCGGCCTCGCGGGCGCCGCAGGGAGGCGCGGCTAACTCGCGGGGTCCGAGCGCGGCGTCGCGGGGACAAAGCGCGCTCCGGCGCCGGCCGCACTGCTCCACCGCGCGGCGCGGGCAGAGACGATCCCTCCGGCGACGGGCGCGGCGCGGGCTGCAGCCGGAGCCCAGGGCCGGGCGACGCGTGCCCGCCCCCCGGACGCCGGGACCCCAGGGCGGCGCCGGGCGGAACCGCGGGCGGGGGAGGGGAGGGCGGCAGGGGCGGCGGGTGGGGGGTGCGACCGACCTGTCGATCAGGAGCTTGTGGTCCCCCATCCAGGGGATGAGGTGCTGTCCCTGCTCCTGCGCCAGGGCCCGCTCGTCGTCCCGGAACAGCTTGCAGGCATAGCCGAAGACCAGCAGCTCCACTCGGCTGCCCCCGCCGCCCGCAGCGCCGGGCCCGGCCTCCTCCTTCGCGCCGCCCTTCCTCTCGGGCTTGGAGCGGCCCCCGCCCGCGCCGTACATGACAGCGTCCCCGGCGTCCGGGCCGGTCCTCTGCTGCTCCGCGCGACGTCCCCGATGCCTCGCCTGGCCTACCCCCTCAGTCAAAGGCGCCGCATCCCGGCCGCAACCTCAACACCGCCGCCATGGCGGGCCACAAAATGGAGGGCGCCCACTTCCGGCAGGAGGGCCGCACTTCCGGTGAGGGCAGCGGCAGATTCGCCAGGGCCGGGAGCCGCTTCGGCCCAAGGAAAACACGTCGGCGTCCGTTTCCGCGTTCAGACGCGCTGCGCCGTCGGGCCGCCGGCCGGCCCGCGGCGTCCAGGTCCCCGGAGGTGCTCGGCCGCGTGGCGAAAGCGCGGCGGCTGCGGCGGGCGGGGGTCCGAGCTCCGCGCGTGGCCGCGGCCCCCGCTCGGGCTCGCTGGGGCCTGGGTGCCGGCGCCCGCCGCGGAGGGAGCCCGAGGGCTGTGAGCCGAGAGCGCCGCGGGGCCCGGCGCGGGCGGACCCAGGCCCGGGGCCGCGTGCTCCGCGCGGTTTTCCCGCCTGCGGCGTTTGGCGCCGTATTTTGGGGTCGGAGGATCGAGGGGCCGGAGGGCAGGAGCCCCCCCGCGTCCGCCGGGGCCCTGAGACGGACAGGCCCCGTCGGGCGCCTGCAGCCCTTCGCGGGGGACCTCGACGTGGGACGAGGGCGACCGTGTGCGCCCGGCCCTGCGGCCGCACCTTCGGGAGCCGCCTGGCCACCCTGCGCCTGGGCTCGTGGGTGGCCCAGTGCTGGAGTGGCATTGCTGGACAGCCAGCGCTCAGGCCTGCTGGCTCCCCGTCCACCCTCCAGGGTAGGGTGCAGGGGAAGGCGCTCCCCAGGTGCGGGCCTCCGGAACTGCGAGCTGAATAGAGGTGCCTTTACAGGTTGCCAAGTCTCAGGCGTTTTGTTATAGCAACGGAAGCAGACCGAGACGTGTTACCTGGGTTTTAAAAATCAAGCAAGGAGCAGTTCCTGCCAAATGGACTCCTGGCTTCCCCCGGCAGGGCCAGCTTTTGTGTTCTTATGTGCTAGGCTCCTCACCACAGTTTAACTAAGTCATTTCTTCTTCCGTGTGGCTTCCTCTGGTCACATAACCTAGAGTCCCCCTGTCGTACCCAAAGAAAATAAAATCATCCAAGCTGATCACATAAAGCCAGAAGAAGCCTTTATTTTAGCTGGCCAGTGACCACTGCCCTTACTCCTAAAAGCAGGGTGCCAGGAAATCGTGCACCAGTTCTTTTATTGCCAACTTTTATAGGGCGCGGGAAGGGACCAGGGTGGCCTATAGGGAGGGGATCTGGGATTGGGGGTGGGGCTGACTCTCCCAATCGGGATGGAGAATCTCCCTGGGGAACATCAGTATTCCAATCTGTCTTCTGTGGCTATAACACCCCAACGAGGTGTTCAGGTAACCCTGCTGGCTTGTCTTGGTAGAACTCACTCTGAAGGGTGGAAAAAGTGCCCTGAAAACCCACTGTGGACGCCGGAACTCACACAAGAGATTTTTTATTAGGCAGAGGACCAGCGTCTGCCCTGAAGAGAGAGAGAAAGAAAGAACAAGGCCGGGGAGCTTCTTTTAAGCTCTGCAACTTCGTGGGCAACACGATGATAGGGTCAACTCCTGAATTTGAAGTTTGGCGGACTAGGGATCAGCCAATGGCTGGCGACAGCAGGCCATCGAAGGGACCAATGGTGGGCTAGCTACAGGGAAGGGGCAGGGGAGCCGTCATCCCCCTCGCCTTTCCCGCAGGCTGTCCTGTGCCCAACCCTGGGAGGGAGCCCCACGAGGTGGGCTGTGGGTTGGTAGGCAGCCCAGGCAAGGGCAGGGCAAACCCAGCACCGGCCTGCTGCCTGCCCAGGCGAGCTGACGGGGACGGGGCCACGCGACACCTCCTCACCTCGCACGTGTTCAGCACCCAGGAGAACCAGCTTCAGGAGGGCAGGGGCCGCGCTGCTTCCCCTTGTCCCTGGTGCCTGGAACTGCCCGGTACCCGTGGGCCATATGCTGGTTCGTGCTGGTAGAGTGAGTGACGAGCAGCCTCAGTGACCAGGCCGTGGTCTTCCTGCCCAGCTCTGCAGGTTGCGCTGCTGCCCCGGGAGGACGGCCATGTCTTGGTTACTTGATCAGCCCTACGTTGGTTGCTTCTTGGCTCCTTCTGGTTGTTGGGTGCTGGGGTCCCTTCGCCTCCCCTTAGGTTCCGGGAGCTGGGTGTTCAGGAAGGAGGTCGTTAGCCTGAGGTTGTGCCTATAACTGGAGCTCCTTTTTAAATAACCCGAAACCCAATTCAGTGTGAACAGTAAAACACGAGTCATCTAGAGGCGGCCGGCTGGCTTCTAACTGGGGACTTCCCCCAAGGGCACCCAAATAAGGCAGACGCCTAGCTTCAGCCGAAGAAGCAGTTGCTGTGCTTTGTGCCGTTTGGTTTGTCAAATCTCCCCTCGGGCTGTGGAGCTGAGCTCTTCAAAGCTCTTCCATCCCAAGCATGGCTTGATTCGTGAATTGCTCTTCACTCACATAGATTCTGATGAACTTTGACTTTTTCACCCAGGGCTGGTGTCAGAAGTGGGGTGCGAGGCTGTCCCCACCCCTTACCATGACAGACGGTGGGAGAAATGAGTAAGCAGGCACAGGTACTTCAGTGCATGACGGTGCCCTGGGTCCACTTGGACTGACCCATTTCTCAACCTTTTCTTGCTTGTAGGTCTCGCGATTAACTGCGGTGTCCCGAGGTAGGGAGGGACGGACCTGAACGTCCCCGCTCCGTTCTGTCCTCCCTTAGAAGTAGGATGTCCTCCAATGCTTGAGCACAGTGACGTGTGTGGCCCTGAGACAGGGCGCAGACTGCCTTTGGGATCCCTCATCCTCAGTGCCACGTGGGCACGTGCAGTTGAAATTCTGTCCACCCCAGTTTTTTTTTAAACCAAGGATTGAAGCCAGGGGCACTTGACCACTGAGCCACATCCCCAGCCCTTATTTATTCTTGGAACCATGGTCTCGCTAAGTTGCTTAGGGCCTCACTAAATTGCCGGGCCTGGCTTTGAACCCCCGATCCTCCTGCCAGGCAGCTCTCGGAGCCTTGGGGGCCTGGCTCACAATGACTCCTAGGCTGCTTTCGTCCCTGGCTGCCTATCTCTTGGTAATAAGCCGCTTCATGTGATCTTGCATGTGAGAGTTCTGTCTCACTGGGTCCACCCACTTTGTGACTGGTGCATGCTGAACCTGCTTCACATGCTGAGTCCTGTGCTCACTGCGTCTTGCTATGCGTTTGGAACTCGCCCCTGGCTGGTCCTTCCTGGAACAAGCTCCCCAACTTGTGTGAGTTCTCAGAGTTTATCTGAGCCGTCCTCATGTGAACTGGGAATGCCAATCTCCACAAAAGCAGTCCCGGATTGTATGCTGCCTTGGGAGCTGGGCTGCGTCCAGTGGGCAGCCTCTGGTAGGGAAGGTCACAAGAGGGTTCATCTGGGTCCAGGACCCCGGAAGGCCTGCATCTGGGACTGCCCTCAGTCCACGCGTAAGGATCCTGAACCCAGCGAGCCTCCAGCTGCACTTGCTTCCCGTCACTTGCCTCAGTCAGCAACTCTAGAGGCCACCTCGCCACACAGCACTCCCCCAGCAGCCGCTGCCCATGACTCCCTGGCACACGGGTCTTGATGGTGATGGTTGCCTGAGAAGCTTTTCAGGAACTCCAAGGTACGAACCTGTTGGAAGCACCCATCCTCCACTTGGGCCTGTGCTTGGAGCTGCTGTGTCATGGGGACCACCCCCTCAGAGCCTGCTGAAGCTGCCGTTTGCGGGTCGTGGGTCCCCTGAAGCTTGACTATGCACGTGCAGACTGCCAATCACCCTCCCCATGCCACGGGCCCTGGGCTTCTCTGTCCCACGAGTGTCCCTACGCCCATCCCTGGGGACCCGATTTGAGGGTTGGTCTTCCGTGTCCACACCATTGGCCACCTCATGACTAAACTCCTTGTGGAAGAACAGGGTGGCCAGGGAAGGGATCACCACGTCCTGATCGGCCTGTCCTTCAGCACTGTGGACACGGTGAGCGGTCTGGCCTGTTCGCGCTGAGTCCTGGTAGGGAGCCTTCATGGCAGCTGCCCGTCCAGCTGGACTAGCCTCCAGGGCCGCCTCTTCAGCATAAGGTCAGTTTTCAGGCAGTCATTTGCTAAGCTCTGATGCTCAGTGCATTTCAACCTAGGGTGTTTCCAAGTTATGACGGGCCTCTCATCACAGATGGAGGCACATCCGCATTCCTTAAGCTCTTAGAGAAACCGGAGCTGACCCAAAATGTATCTAAATCAGTCACGTACGTGATCTTGAATGATTTCCAGTGAATTGAAGTTTGTTGGCTTAATGAAAATAGGTATGACTTCGGCCTGTCGGCATTAAATACAGATGCCGACGCCGTGTTATTGACATGCCGTGAAAATGACTGACAGAGAGCTTGATGATGCCTCCCGTTGTTTGCTTGCTTGGTAAATCTCACCCTGAGTTTGACTCCATTCAGTTGATTGATGGGTGTTCGTTGGACATCTGGGTCACGTCTGTGCAAAATACCAGGGCGCTGGTTCTCTTACCTTCTTAGTTATGGATGGACCTTTGTTTCATGCGTTTATTTGTGTGGAGCTGAGGCTCGAACCCAGTGCCTCACATGCTAGGCAAGCGCTCTGCCGCTGAGCCCCAGCCCAGCCCCAAGGCATGGACGGTGCAATGTGAGTGATCACTTTTGGTTTCTGGTTACTGGACCTGTCAGCAAACATATCTTGGGCACCCTGAAAATCGTCTTGCGAGGAAGCACGCACCTCTAAACTCAGCTGCTCAGAGCTGAGCACCGTGGTGAGTGCTGGTGCTGGTCTCTCAGAGCGCTCGGGGGAGCCTCACTCTGCTCACCCCAATAACATTCCCTCGCCTGACCTTTCGGGTCTGACTGAATCATCCTTGCTGGGACACGAGAACCGAGGTTCGGGGCTTCCGCTCCCCACTCTCCTGGGACGAGATCACACCAAGGACAGACCGGTCAGGGGTTTCCAGAACTCTAGGGAAGAAACGAATGATCCCCAAAACCACTCACCCACCTCAGGCAGGGTGGGAGGTGGTGCCGAGGACCTGAAGGCGCTGAGCAGGGATGGCGTGGCGTCCTGAGGGTGTTTCATTGGAACACTGCTTTCCTTTCATGTTTCCCAGGCCTTGAACTCGGTCAGATGGCTCATCGGACGTCCCAGGAGGGCTGGGCTGTGGCTGGGAGCGCGTGCTGATGAGGCCTGGTTCATCCCAGCACCGCGCACACACCCCAGGACTGGAAAGGGCCCGTGAGGACCCTCACCACGTGCTGGGTTTGTGTAGTGAACTCCTGAGGCCGAGTCTAATGAGGCGTCGGCTGCGCCGTGAAGGAGCTGGCCCTGCCTGATTATCTACAGTGGACACGGGGACAGCTGGTAAGGTGGAAATCACGGTCAGAAGGAAGCCACCGCCTCACGTGGGCAGAGCCTCGTCTGTTCACCCTTCTCGAGACTCTGCCTTAGGCTAGAAGGTGCTGTTCCCAAGGTCCCACGGGGGCTGCTGGACAGCTCAGCTGAGATTCGGAGGACAGCCTTCGTGATCGAAGGCGCGGTCACTCCGGGAGCTCATAAAATGCCTGGCGTGCAACCAGTACATCCCCGCTGCCGCCAGGAAAGCGTGCTTTGAATTCGAATCTCGACGTCTCCGTAGCCAGCCTCTGTGCCCAGACTGAGCTCAGCCCCGCCCAGCCTCCCGGGAGGTCCTGCTGCCCACCTGACTGGGCCTGGTTTGCAGGCCTCCCCGGGCTCCCCAGCCTCCCCGCTACCTTTCTGTCGTCCTCTGTTTTGAATAATTGACCAAAACTTTGGGCATTAACGGCCCTTGTCCCCACGACAGAGGACTCGCTTGGCCTCAGTAAGGGACTCAGGGGTCACAGCACCAGGCTGGCAGGGCAACACTTGCCCCTCTCCAGCTTGCTGTTCTAACTGGAGTGAAGCCACCTGAGGGTGGACGGCTGAGCGGACAGGCCACAGCAAGGCCTCCTCCTCTCCCTCTCCTTTTTCTTTTTGGTGCTGGCGATGGACCGCGGAACCCGGGCCTCCCACGTGCAAGCACCCACTCTGCCCCCGAGGGCACCCACAGCCCCGGTTCTTGCTCCATTTCCTTGGTTTGGTCTGTTTCCTGGTGAGCTGCGTTGGACATCTGCCCCTCGGCACACAGCGAAGCCCACCGCTCACATACCCCACCCCAGCCCTTCCGCTCTGCTGGGTCCCCAGCCCACGTTGGGAGACTCCCACACCAGCGTCTGTAGGACCCCTGCTTGAGCAGCCCCAGCCTGGATGCAACCCAAGGGCTGACCAACGACGGGGTGGGTAGACATGCTGGTCGGCTTCAGGTTGCCATGACGACATTCTGAGATGATCCTGGAAATGGTTGATTTAAGGGAAAGGCTTACTGAGCTCACAGTTTCCGAGGTGCCAGTCCATGATCAGCGGGTTCCACGGTTTTGGGCATCGTTGGGGGAGCCTATGAGGGGACTAAGCAGCTTGTGTCCAGGAAGCAAAGGGAAAGAGTCTGGCTGGGTACCACAGCCCCCTTCAAGGCCCCCCACCATGACCTAAGGGCTTTCCTCTGGGAGCCTCCTGAAGGTCCATGGTCCCTGGGGGGCACGCAACACTTAAATTACTGTGTACATGCTGGGTGTGGTGGTCCACACCTGTAATCTACCACCTAGGAGGCTGAGGCAGGAGGATGGCAAGGTTGAGGCCAGCCTCTGCAAATAGAAAGACCCTGTCTCAAAAAATAAAAAGGGCTGGGGTGTAACTCAGTGGTAGAGCACTCCTGGGTTCATCCCCAGAACCAAAATAAAAATGGACAGAGCACATACATACTATTCAGACAATGATGAAAACGGTGGACTGCAGTCCCAGCCGGGGCGTGGATGGATCTTGGCCGCCAACATCGAGGGGAGGAAGCCAGACGGAAGCGTGCAGAAGGTGATTCCAACCTGAAGTCCAAGGAGCAGAGCGGAGCCAAGCTCTCTGGGGAGGCCCAGGGGGCGGGGGCAAGGTGTGAACGGAGGCTGGGCTGAGAGGCTGCTACCTGGGTCTCCCTGGAGCCTGCCGACCTTCCCTGCTGGGTTGGGTGGTGGTGACTATTGTGCGGTTTTCTTAAGTGTTTCTTAGGAAAGCTGCTTACACGGAAGCTCCCTCCTACTCTGCAGCTGGGAACGGCCAACACCTTCCATGAGCGTCCTTCCCAGGCACACGTGATCTTTGATGGCAGCTGGAGTCTGTGGGCGTAGGAGGGAGGCCAGCCTGGAGGGAGGCCGGCTCAGGCCCGCAGAGTGGATGTGCAGCCCGATGACCAGTTGCTTCCTGGCTGGGGGCCTAAGCAGCTGGCAGGACGGGAGGCCCCAGGAGGAGGCTCAGAGCAATGCTGTGTCCCCAGGAGTGCCCACCCCCGTAGCAAGGGCTGCAGAGAGCCCAGAAAGCCCTTGAGGGGTGAAAGGCTTTCTGAACAGCACCTCGCTCCCCGAGATTCACTGGGTCTTGGTTCTCTCAAATGCGGCAGGCACTGACGGAAAGCTCACTGATCTCACGGTTCCTAACCCGGGATTTAGTAAGCTTAAGACGAAGATGATAAGAGGATAATGGGAGGACCCGTGAGTGCGGGACAGGACTTTCCATCTGCTTGGAGAACGTGGAGTCCCGGGAATTCTCCCCACTCAGGATGCCTGCAGAATGGCGCGGAGGTGTTTTGCAGGTCGTCTGAATCAGGCAATTGCACGCCCCTCGGGTTCTCGGTATAGAAACCCGGGCACCATGGGCAATGCCCAGAGCAGCCTCTCTCCCGGGGTCTCAGTGGACCTCCAGCCAGGACAGTCTGCTCGCTCGCGTTAATGACGCCTTTCTTCTGGGAATGTGGTGAGCAGCTGCCATCAGCCGACGCATCTGTCCTAAGGGTGGAACGAAGCCACGGGTAGTGGTCTCAGCAGACGTCCTCACGGCCTGGCCCTGCAGGCCACCCACGTTCTGGCGATGATGACCTTTCCAACCCCATTCGTTCCATTTTTACATATTTTCAAGAGATGCTATGAGTAATGTAAAGAATCAGGAAAATAACCCTGCGTGGGATCTTGGGACCTGATTAGGATGCGGGCCACCACCTGGGGAAGCCTGTGGATCACCCCTTGGTGACTGAGCACCCGGGCCGCCCAGGGCGTCTTACAGGGCTCAGGGTTGGCGGGGAGGACAGATGCAGGTGTTAGTCACCCTGTCCCCAGGAGACACTGGAGCCTCTGGAAACAGGGTGATGGAACAGGACCAGGTTGACAAAAATTAACCGTGCCATTTCTGTCCAGTGGCAAATAATATGTCCCCCCCCACCACCTCGCAGCTGGATAGGGCAGAAAATGTGTGTTTAACTAATGCTTTTGACTCTCCTTGAATGAAACCTCTCTTACTAAGAAGAGAGGAGTGGGTGCTGGTGGGCAGCTCGGCCAACCTGCTAGGCTCCACACCGCTCCTGCTCCTGGGCCAGAGTGGACTGGCAGGGGCCTCCGAGGCCCATGACCACTGCATTGCTGATGCCAGCAGACCTGGATCTGAACACCCTTGATTTAGACATGACAGATGCCCCCGTCCTCTCACAAAGCAGTTTACCCCCTGGGAAAACAGTCCCCCGCCGGCCCCCTGGTCGAGGGAAGTGGACGGAAGGAACTGGCCGCAGTGGTTCCGGGAGGGCTGGCGGCCCAGCAGGTGAGATGACCTGAGACCTGCCCGGCAGGAGCTGGCCACCCTTGAGGCCGAGGAAGGATGGGTGGCTGAGTCAGCCAGCTGGACTGGCGCTTGCTGGAGTGGGCGTTTTGGGGTCCCTGCTTTCTCCAGGGCTGGGACACTGAAGGAAAGGTTCTCCTGAAGGAACTGGACCCTAGGAGGTGACCTGGGTGACGCAGGGGCTGTCCTCCAGAGCAGAGAGGAGACACGCCCTCCGGTACCCGGCAGAGCCTCCAGAGCCACCACGGAGCCGCCCCAGGCAGACCCAGCCTGCAGAGGGGTGGCACCCGATCGGTAGCTTTGTGGAGGTTGCAGGGCGCTGGCCTGCTGGAGGCCACTGGCCCGGGTCATCCTGCCATGGCTGGGGAGCTCCGGGCAGGTGCTCAATGCAGGCGAGAGGCGCATTTCTCTGTTTTCCTTTCTTTCTTTTCTCTTCTGTGGGGCTGGGACGGAGCCCAGGGCCTTGCACATGCGGGGCGAGTGCCCTGCCCCTGACGGCACCTCCAGCCTTTCTTTAACGGAGCCTCCCCACCTCGCTCTCGCCCGGGAGGCCAGCTTCCTGGCAGTCTTTGCCAGTGTGCTCTTGACATGGACAAGCATCTTGGCCGCTGCGGGAGCTAGCCATCTGAGCAGGCTGGGCTGGCCATCTGAGCAGGCTGGCTCGGAGGCGGAATTGTTTAAACACAATGGGGAGTTGGTGGAGGAGGCTCCAAACTGCATCTCAGCATCTCAGCCCTTCTCATCCCTCTCCGCTCCCTCCACCCCTCCCTTGCTGTGGGGCCTCAGGGAGAGAGAAACACCCTTTCAGCCAAAAGAATAGCAAAGCCCTGGGGTCCGAACAAAGCCCTCAGTGTTCCTCCCCTCTGCGGTTCAGGGGCGGCTGGGGCCCCGGTGACAGAGCTAGCCAGGACCTTGGGCTCCTCTTCCCCCGCTGCCCCCTCAGACCCTCTTTCCCCAACTCCCATGCTGCTTTGAGATCTGGGTTTTGGAGGGAAGCTGGGAATGTCACAATGAAACCCCTTTGAAAACCGCTTCCTGGCTGGGTGCTGTGGCCAGGCCTGTGAACCTGGGAGACCCAGGATCACAAGTTCAAGGCCAGCCTCAGCGACGTGGCAAGATGCGTCTCAAAATAAAAAATAAAGAGGACTGAGGATGCAGCTCAGTGGTTGAGCACCCTGGGTTCAATCCCAGTGAAGCCAGAATTGGACAGTTAGTGTAGAAATCAGAGAATCTGGTCAATCGAGGAATGGAGGCCATCAGAGTCTGGGAAGTTGGAGACACCTCTGGGAGGTTGGAATGTCAGTGTCTCCAGAGCCCTTTGATCACCAAGGTTACCTGCTTAACTGCCCCTCCCCAAAAGCTGCAGGCAGGGGGTTGCTAATTAATGCCTCCAGGTCCCCCACCTGGATCTCCATGTGGCCCTTCCGCCTGCCATTCACACCTCACCTTTTTGCTGTGTCACTACTGCCATATGGGCAGGAAGGAGAGATAAGGGTCAGAGGAAGGGACAGAACAAAGAAGACCCTAACCTATAAAAGATGGAGGGGGTGTGCTCACTTCTCAGGGATTCCAGAACATCAGCCATGGCCCCCTTCTCCCTCCCGGAAGAAGTTTGTGTCACTACTTTTAAATAAAGCCAGCTTAACATGCGTGCCTTGGGAGCTTCTCTGGGGTTACACTTCAGCACCGGAGGAAGCAGAACTCGTCACCGATATGCAACGGTGTCACCAGCACCAAAACAAAACAGGAAAACAACAAAGCAAACCCCCCGCGTGATGCATCCTGCTTCCTGGCCCAAGGCCTGACCCGACCGACGTCACAGCTGGTTCTCTTACGGTGACGAGTCCCTGGGAGACCGTCATGGTGGGATAGGCCAGCTGGGTCACCCCCAGGGTTTTCCTGCTCTTTCCTCTGCCAACTGCACAAATCCCCCTTCTAGAGGCCTGGCAGGGCCAGCCCCAAGGCCCACCCCAGGGCCCAGTGTCCAGGGCTGGGGACAGGGAGCCGGGAGGGGCGGGAGGTGGGGGACGGAGAGCCGAGGCTCCTGCCCCAGCTCGACCCAGCGACCTCACTAGCAAACAGGTTAAAGGTCAAGTTGTGGGGGCTTCACGAAGGCCACCTGGACGCGGGCTCTGTGGGCAGCCACCAGCCCACCAGACCCGGGCCTGGACGCCCCAGTGACCAGCAGGGCCCCTGCCAACCCTGGGACTGTGACACTCGGCAGTGTCACCCCAGCACAGACGGCTGCCCCACGCTACAGAGGGAAACTGAGGCACAGGGGCAGGGACGTCCTGGGGCTCCAGGAGGGGACGGAGGGGACGGAGGGGGCTCACACCGGGCTCTGCTCTGCCAAGCTGGCTGGGCCACGCAGCAGGAGTCACCTCCCTGACGTCACCGTCACCGACAGCCCTGAGTCGTCCCAGCACCGCAGGGGAGAGAGGCTGTGAGCAGGTGCGGCCTGCAGCCCAGCCCCTGGGCCCTGGGGCAACGGGAAAGCAGCCACAGGCGGCCACCATGGTCACGGTTACTGCCGTCACCAACAGATCAGGGACGGCACAGTGACAGGCCCCTTGACGCCCAGGCCACGTTTCCAGGGCCACGTGCGTCCTGTGGCTGAGGACCACTGCCCAGGTGCCGGCGGAGCCCGGCCTGACCGCCTCGGCCCCTCCTCCTGGGGGCACAGGCGTCCTGGGTGCTGAGGGTCCGCCCAGCCCTGCCTGCGTCCCAGCCTGGGTGCTGCCCCTGGTCAGCGCGGGGATCAGACCACACCCCACGGGCAGAGGGCACTTTGCTCTGACATTCGGCCCAGCCACCTGGACGGTGGCCGGTTTCGGGGGTTTGGAGACAGGCAGACGCCACTGGACCCCACACGGCTCTCTCCTCCACGGTCCCGACTCTGGCGTCCACTTCTGTCCACGGTGGAAGGCCTGGATCCGGGAACAGAGGTGCAGGTGTCCAGGCGCCTGTCCAGAAAGGGAGAGGGGTCAGCCCCATCCCTGCCATCCCACCCTGCTCACCTCCTGGTGACAGACACGGGCCTGTCCAGGGACCGCAGAGGCGGGGTTTCCAGCAGGGTGCGCTGACCATCCTGCGGTGGCTCCTGCTGGGGGTGGACACAGAGCCTCCTCTGTCCCTGTCTCAGCCAAGCCCAGACCGTCCCCAGAGCAGAGGCCTGAGGACGTCAGAGACCAGGGCCCTGGGGGCGTCCACAGGGCCAGGGCCCAGGGAGGAGGGCTTCTCTGTCCAGAGCAGTGGACGGACGCTGATGACCGGAGATTGTCCCCCAGTGCCTGGTGCTGAGCGAGACCCGAGGGGCTGGAGGAACCAGGGAGGCCGGGCGGCTCGGCAGCTGCAGGAGGGCAGGTGGAGGCAGCAGTGGGCCAGCCCCAGCGCGTCCCCGATCTCACAGAGCAGAAGCCTGTGTCCTCAGGGGCGGCAGCAGCTGGGAGCCCCGGGCTGCAGCTCAGGCGGCCCCGATGCCACCCTGGCACGGGGTGGACCTCGAGTGGGGAGGAGCTCCCCTTCCACGGTCAGCAGCCGGGAGGAGAGGCCCCGCGCCTCTCCCAGGCAGGACCAGCCCCCTCTGAGGGACCCCTGTCAAATGGTGGCTCTCGGGTCTGCCAACGCTGAGACTGGCCACTGCTGCCCTGGACAGCCCCAGACCATCCCTGACGCCCCTGCTGCCACCGCAGCTGGAGGCCATGGGCATCTTGCCTCCCGAGCCAGCCATGGCCCAGATGTGCAGGCCAAGGTCCTGGGGCAGCACCAGATGTGGGCCCTACTGACGGAAGCAGAGGTCCAGGCAGGACGTGGACAGCTCGTCGTCCAGGATCCAGCCCTTTTCGCGCCCCCTACCCCAGGACTCGTGTTCAGCCACGTCAGCTGCCAGGAAGGCAGATCCTGGGACGCGGCCAGGACGCTCTGTCCTTGGCTCTGTCCTCCTCTCCCTTGGCTTCAGTCCGGGCCCCACTCGGGTCCTGGCAGCTCCAGCCCCTCTGCCCAGATCTCAGAGCTCAGCACCTCCCTCCCCTGCTCTCCAGAAGGGGCACAGGACTTCTCCAGCAGCCACTGCACCAGTCCTGCTATTGCTCGGCGGGTCCAGTTGAGGCCCACGCCTTACCTCAGCCCTGCTGTGGCTGGGGGGGACCCTGGTCACAGGATTCCCCGGCAGGAGAACACGAGGGCCACACGGGGCGCAGGGGCCGAGAGTGGGGAGGGGTCACCACACATGGAAGGCAGAGGCACCAGGGGGAGGGCGTCGGGTGGAGCGCAGCCTGGCTGCGGCCAGCGTCCTTCACAGAAGACCGGCCCCTGCGTCCAGGGGCACTGTGGCTACTTGTCCCGCAGAGCTTTCTGGGTCTGTGGGTTGCAGATGCCCCCGGGGGTGCGTCTGAACACCATCGTCAAGCGCAGCAGGGGAAGGAAGGGTGGGAGCCGGGTCTGCTTCCACCTGAGTGACAGGCGGAGCCGTGGGGGACCGAGGCCGCGGAGTAATGACTCAGGAGGGGCTGGACCCTGATAGAGCGGCCTCTTCACTCAGGAGGCGTCCTGGAGTCAGGCGGCAGCCCCCATTTCTCTGCGGCCATTTGTCACCAGGATGGATGCCGTGGCCGCTCTCCCTCCTGGGACCTGAGCACACAGGGAGGGGGAGCCCGTGTGGCCGTCCACCTGGCTTTGCTCCCAGCCCTGCAGGTGCTGCTGAAGTCTGCGTCCTGGGAGAGTGGGAGGGTCGGGCGGGGCAGGGGAGCGGGGGCATGTCCTCTGCTGCGGGCTGGAGGGCAGCGCCCTGGGGCATCCGGGGAAGGACACGGGCTCAGGGTATGCTGGCCGCAGCTGGGCAGCCCAGACCCAGTTCACCCCAGGAGGAGCCGAGGGCGGCCGGGTTCCCCAGCCTGAGGGCGGGGAGGGCCGTCTGCAGGGGCCGCGGGGATGCCTCGCCCTGGACTCCAGTCACTTGTGCGTGAAGGGTTATGGAAAATAATATTCCTATAAAATAACTCCCAAGAAAAATGAAGGGACGGTGTGGCTTGAGAAGCGGGAAAGGAGACTTGACTGATCAACCATTAAACCTCTCCCAGTTCATTCCTGATAACAATGGGCCCTGGGGAAAAGGGTGGATGGATATGGAATGCTAGGCCCTACACCTTGACCTTCCCAAGGTCAACCTAATCCTGAATGACATTGGGCAAGATTTGAACACTCATCCCTCAGCATCTAATTTTAACCTGTACAGCTGCCCCTGATGGTCAAAACTGCACGTGCACAATGATCACATCCTCCTCCTCCTACCCTATAAAATCAGGATCCCCCTGTAACTGACGGCCACTTTCCATCAGGAAAGTGGACCCGAATGACCACTGACTCTGCGAAGGAATAAAGGCTTCTCTGAATCCGTCGAGGTTTGCCTCCCGTTTTTTTTCCTTTTTTCGCTTATGGTGCGTGCCGATGACCTCGCTGGGGTCATTTGAAGCCGCCTTGGGATCCACTGTCCACGGGGCTGAGGTGGACCCCCCTCATGGCTCCCAGACAGATTGGCTGGAAGGGTGGGGAGTGGGGAGGGGGACAATAAGGCCCCGTTGCTTGGCCAGCTCGAGGGGACAAATGGTGCTGGTCCCCCTGTTCCCACTGGTCTTGTCTGATCCTCCATGTCCATCAGTCCAGGCGTGCTGGGCATCCATTGCTTGCTCTGGGTCCCAGGCCTGCAGGAGGAGCCCTGGCAGGAGGGCCAGGGCAGGTCCCTGGGAGCTGGCCACAGTGCCCGCCTTGGGCGGCGTCCTCAGGACCAGCCTCGTTCCAGCCTCTGCTGCTGTCTGCAGATTCTTCTCTCTTCCTGGTCAGCACTGGCCACTCCAGTCCCCTGGGGTGATTAACAAGTCTCTGATGGAGGTCACCTGTGCACTCCCTGGGGGTTTCCTTCTCCCAAGGACCCCGGCTGGTCGGTAGCTCTGGCTGCCAATCAAGCATGACTAGGCCTGGGATCCCAGGTGATCACACGCTGACCGCTGTCTGTTCAGCAGAAGAGGCGGCCACCTGGCAGACGAGTGCCGGTCTGGCCTGAGTGCTGGCGGGAGAAGCCCAGCTGAGATGGCGATCAGCTCCAGTGGATGCTGGATGGAGCCGCACAGGAACCTGGCCTGCCTCAGTGAGGCGAGTGGCCTTCCTGGTTGGAAAGCCACTCCCAGACAGGGACAGCACCCTTCCCCGCTTTGAGCCAGCCACAGTGCTGGCCAGCGACACTACACTCACTCACCCCGCATGGCTAACGGCTTTCTCCTTCTTTTCCGCAGTCTAGAGAGCCAGCAGGGGGACACAGCAGGCCCAGCTCCTGCTGCTGGTGGCTTCCGCGGTGGAAGGGAGCCCCGTTGGTCAGGTGCAGCTGAGCAGGGACAGACACTCCTGGGTGTCCACTGCCTCTGCTTTCCATGTAACTTATTTAGGTGTCAGTGAACAGGATTTGCTCTGTGATGATGGCCATGACCTACGGAAAATTCCTGATGCTGTACAGTCGGCTCTGCGGTCAGGCAAGTCCTCCCCAGAGCCCCCAGCCCAGCCCTGACCCAGAGCAAGTGCGGGTGGGTGGGGCCGTGGACCCTTGTCCTCACCTCCCACCTGGATTCCAGGGTTTGAAATCACCTTCCCTCATCATGACCCCTGAGGCTGGTCAGGATGTCATCCGGAGTCAGAAATGACCAGCTCGTGGTCGGGGGCCCCATTGTGGCCTGAGATCTGGAGGGACCAGAGGCCGAGGGGAGAGACCAGCATCTGCCCCCGCCCCTGGGCTCCTGTGTGGACTGCCCCCGTGCTCGGGCAGCAGGGACTTGGCGTGACACTGGGCAGGTGCCCGGATGAAGCGCGGCGGTGGCGTGAAGCTGAGGGAGGGGCAGGTCGGGCTGTCCAGGAGGAGCCTGGGCCTCCGGCTGGAGGTGTGGGAGTCAGTCCTGGGACACCAGAGGCGCCCGATCCCAGAGGGCCTGCGTAGACCGCACTGCTCCCGGCTGCCACCTGGACCTCGCTCTCAGGAGCTCGGGAAACTGCTCTGAGCAGGGAGGACCGGGTCCCTGGATCTCGGAAAGGACAGCTCTCCTGGACTCGCCTTGGCAGGGATGCGCTGGGGGCAGAGGGCGCTCAGCTGCTGCCTCTCTGACGCCATCCTGCCCTGGCCAAGCGGACAGGGGACTGCTGCTTCCTCACCACCCAGTCCCACCAGAGGCGTCCCCACCAGCTGTGCCCTCGCTCCAGCCTGGTCAGGCTGGTCTCCCCCGGTTGGTCAGCAGGGCTCTGCGAGTCCCCCATGTGCAGGTGCACAAGGCTGCCGAGGAGAGGCCAGCGGCACCCTCGGCCTCCTCCGCCCTGCAGTCCTGGCAGCAGCGTGGCCAGCACAGATGTCCAGGGACACCAGCCTTGGGCCCCGAGAGGCCAGGGCTGTCAGCCACAGGGCTCCCAGGCTCCTGGTGGACGGTCCTCCGAGGGGTCTGCAGGGATGACTGTGATGGAAGCCCCTTCCAAGTGGGTTCAGCGGGAGCAAGGGACAG